>JASDDO010000008.1:276387333-276675970 GCA_030015575.1 Agapanthus africanus
GACCGTATACATGAGGCACAGCACAGTGATGACCGCTGTTCAGAGATCAGGACACAGATGGGACATGGCAGATTTTCCGAGTTCGTGATCGATGATCAGGGGATACTACGATTTGGAGCTAGACTGTGCGTACCAGATGCTGAGGGATTGCGGCGCGAGATTCTTGAGGAGGCACATCGGTCGGTATATAGTGTTCATCCCGGTTCCACCAAGATGTACCACGATATGAGAGATGTTTACTGGTGGGACGGTATGAAGAGGGATATTGCAGATTTTGTGTCGAGATGCCTGACTTGTCAGCAAGTCAAGGCTGAGCACCAGAGGCCCACAGGAGAGCTACAGCCGTTACCCATTCCGGAGTGGAAATGGGAACAGATATCTAAAGATTTCATTGTGGGTCTACCCAGGACTAGTCGAGGGTATGACTCCATCTGGGTGATCGTGGATCGTTTGACGAAAGCGGCTCACTTCCTACCGGTGAAGACGACTTTCGGATTTGCTCAGTATGCCCAGATTTACATTGATGAGATTGTACGACTGCACGGAGTTCCGACATACATCGTGTCCGATAGAGGCACCCAGTTTACCAGCCGGCTATGGCAGAGGCTTCAGGAGGCTTTGGGCACTCGCTTGAGTTTCAGCACAGCATTCCATCCGCAGACCGACGGACAGTCAGAGCGGACTATTCAGACTCTCGAGGACATGCTCAGAGCATGCGTTTTAGACTTCGGAGGTAGCTGGGATCATCATTTGCCCTTAGTAGAGTTCTCCTACAACAACAGCTACCAGGAGACCATTCAGATGGCACCGTTTGAGGCTCTTTATGGGAGGAGATGCAAATCGCCCACCTGTTGGACGGAGCTCAGTGAGAGCAGTATCTTAGGACCGCAGATTGTGGAGGAGACGACCGCGAAGATCCAGTTGATTCGCGATAGGATGAGAGCAGCCCAGAGTAGGCAGAGATCTTATGCGGACCGTCGTCGGCGCAGACTTAAGTTTTCTGTTGGTGATCAGGTTTTCTTGAGGGTCTCCCCAATGAAAGGCGTAATGAGATTTGGGAAGAAGGGGAAGCTTAGTCCCAGATATGTGGGCCCCTTCGAGATCCTTGAGCGTATTGGTGCGGTTGCGTATCGATTAGCCCTTCCGCCCAGTTTTCCAGACGAGCACCCCGTATTTCACGTTTCGATGCTCCGCAGATATCTTCATGATCCTTCGCATGCGATTCAGCACCCGACGATCCAGCTTGAGCGCGACCTTTCCTATGCAGAGCAGCCGGTGATGATCTTGGATCGGCAAGTGAAGAAATTGAGGTCGAAGGAGATACCGTCCGTCAAAGTGCTTTGGCGTGGCCAGAGCGGCGAGGAAGTCACTTGGGAGACCGAGAGCAAGATGAGGAAGAGGTATCCCCATCTTTTTGAAGGTGCGTATAGTTAGATTTTTTTAAATTCGGGGACCGAATTTCTTTAAGGGGGGTAGATTGTAACACTTTGGATTTCCGTTTGAATGCCTTTCGTGATAATTAGTGATCGTACGTGTTATTATATATATGTGTTTATAGGATTATAAGTTATAGTTAGTCGTGTTTAACAAATTGGGAATTTTCCTTTGTAGTGTGCACCTTGCACACTTAGACATTTTTGAGACTTAGGGTTTTGGTAGCATGTAACCATTTTTCTTGTGTTGCATGGTTGTTATTTTCCCCACCATTTTAACCTAAACAAAACCCCATTTGGTATAATTCAAATTCTATTAAACAATGAGGCATGGGAGGGGGGTAGGTAAAAGCTTGACTTTTGACCCATTTTTCCCTCTCTTCTCTCTCTCTTTCCCCACTCCAGAATTCTGGAGAATTCCAGCAGCAAACCCTCCCCCTTTCTTCATCTTTTCTTCTCCTCTTCATGTCTCTTTGATTTTTACACAAATCCTACACAAAAACCACACATTTTCATCACAAAACCTTAGGAAAAGTGAGCTTTTTGAGGTGTTTGAAGCAAATCTGCGTACTTGAGGGAAAAAGCTGGAACTTTTGGTCTTTCTAAGGTCTTTAGAAGGTATAAACTCATGTCTTAACCTCTTTTTCCATAACTTGTAGTATTCTTTACTAAAAATCTCATTTTTGTGCATTTTTGGTGATATTTAAGGATATTTGTGATTCACATGTTAGATTAGGGTTTTGTTAGGTGTGTTAGCTCTATTAAGTGTTATTAGAGCTATCTTAGGCCAAGTTTTGTTTCAGTTTGCACAAAAATACCCTAAAGTTTGATTTCAGTGCAAAGTGTGGATTTTTTTGACTAGAAATAAGGCCATGTAGGATCTGCTGTTACCCGAGACTTTTCAGTGTAAATCTAGATGTTACTGTAGCATGTATGGGGGGTATAGAGTGCACACACCAAACCTGGGAGCCCAATTCCCATTTGGGGCCGCCAAAATTTGGATTCTGGCCGCAATTTGCGGCCAGATAGGTGAGCCATGGGTTGGGGTTTGGGGTGTGGGTGTCTGTTGCTATGTGGGTTGTTTTGGTATATATATTTTTGCAATATCTTTCCTGTATCAAAATCTGGAGGTGATTACCTATTTTCCCGTATTTTCAATCTTTCGCGACACGCGTGATACGTGTGTGTGGGTTTGGGGTTTCTGCGTATCGCGGCGCATCGGAGTGGTTTTAGGCGCGTAACCACACGTTTTAGCGTATCGCGCACACGCGCGCTTGGTTCGCGACATGAGTTACTAGTTCGGCTTTAATGTCGCGTTTGTGTGACTTCAAGCTTACGTGTGATATATTGTGTAATTCTAGGTTCGCAGGCGAGTACGGCGGACGCCACGCAGAAGGGGAAACAAGTTGTTGGCTATACCTAGCGAGGGACTACGGTGAGTAGATTTCACATCTACGGGGATATCGCCCGCATGGCGTTCTACGTCAGAGCTGATAGGATCTTATAGTTTCCTTTGTATACATTGACTATTCATGGCTACTATTTAGTGCACGCTGCATTCCCTGCTATTTGGATATAAACTAGAATTGATAGAACACCGCACCATTACTAACGGTCCATGTTGCACGAGCACTATCATGCATGTTACACACACACCGTTAGTAATTGCCATGACACTCACACTGTAGTATATCACATCGGATCATCATATTGTAGCTCATCTATATGTGACTTGACATGCTATTCATACTTGATGCCTATATCACATCGGATCATCATATTGTAGCTCATCTATATGTGACTTGACATGCTATCCATACTTGATCCCTATATCACATCGGATCATCATATTGTAGCTCATCTATATGTGACTTGACATGCTATTCATACTTGATGCCTATATCACATCGGATCATCATATTGTAGCTCATCTATATGTGACTTGACATGCTATTCATACTTGATGCCTATATCATATCGGATCATCATATTGTAGCTCATCTATATGTGACTTGACATGCTATTCATACTTGATGCCTATATCACATCGGATCATCATATTGTAGCTCATCTATATATGACTTGACATGCTATTCATACTTGATGCCAATATCACATCGGATCATCATATTGTAGCTTATCTATATGTGACTTGACATGCTATTCATACTTGATGCCTATATCACATTGGATCATTATATTGTAGCTTATCTATATGCGACTTGACATGATATTTATATTGGACGCACATATCATATCGGATCATTGACTTGCATTTTGGTTTGGATTACATGTGATTTCTGTATTTGGGAACCGTGGCTATTGCAAATATGTAATCATTTAAAAACTCGGTTCCCTTGATATGATATTTCGGTGCGTCCACCTTATGTTTTCTCGGTGCTAGAGTGATATATGTGAACCCGAATCGAGGAGCTGGTTGAGGCCGATTACGGGTACATGGTGGACCCGGTATGGTACCCCAGGGCGAGAACGGTTTCGCTGTGCAGTAGATGGTGAGCCTGGCAGAGGGACTACTACCTACCGGTGATTGGTTAGACCTGACAGTTATCCGGAGTGTACTGATCAGAGTCTATAGATGGATGCGGGGTGATCCGTACTGCTGGGGCCGAGGGCCGATACCGCAGACGGAGCCCGGGGGCTGACCCGGACTGACGGGGCCCGATGGATGAGGATTTGCGTGTCGATGCTAGACACGAGTATTTATGATATTTGGGTGCCGATGTTGGGCACTCGGGATTCTCAGAGATGTACAGGATTTGAGGGCCGATGAGAGTGCCGGCGCCTGAGCTATTTGGGGGATCTGGATGCATTGATGGACACCGATTATATATTCCACGTTGACATTCCGTGTAGATATTATATTGCCCCTGCTCAGCATTTACTATTATACCTCATCCTGTAGTTACATTACCTGATAGAGCACTTGCATGATTATTGCACATACTGCTTATCACATATTGATATCATCTGTTGACATATGATAGAGTAGCGCAGTACGTACATGCTCGTGATTACCTTTATATGTTATCTCTATTCACGAGTTGGCAACTCACCCCCATTGTGCCACAGTGTTTGCAGGTTGCCTTCGGAGTAGTCGCGGCAGGCTGCGGTTGCATCTTTTGACACAGATACCCCCATAGTTGGTGTACTAGCTCTTTTGCTGATAGGTGGGTTTCGTGCGGTATCTGTTTATCTTCAGTATGTACATTGTTGTATCTAGTATTCTCCATCTACCATGTATGTATTTGACTTAGAGACAGTGTGAGGACGATGATGTATTATATTTGTATTCTGGTGTCGAGCTCGTTGTGAGCCGACTGTACTTGCAGTTTATCCTTTCTGTGATGTTCCCACTTGTGGATCTTGATCTTCGCTACGGCGTCGTATATTGCTATCTTGGTGATTGTTTACTTAGATTTCTTATCATGTTAGTAAGTGCTTTCATTTAAAACTTATAACACTCTATACTTTCACTGGTTTGATTTCTGGGTTTTCGGTTCACTTAGTCGCGTTACGCCTGTAGACGTTACGTGGTTAAGTGCCGGTCACGGGCCAAACTTCGGGTCGTGACAGAGGTCCTCTATCTGAAGCCGGTCCACCTACTGGTCTCCTATCACATGATATCCGGACGACGTTAAAATTTTCGTTCGATTTTTCAAAGTCCCATAATTCCCCGAAATCTCAACTCTGAGCACAGTTTAATAATATCTAGTACACGCCACAGTACCTATGGACCAACCGTAGAAGGGCAAACCCAAGCCTCACTGATGGCACCGCTAAACTACCGCAAACCCTAAGCTTCAAAAGCGGTTCCATGGTCATCATGTCGAGTTAGGGTTTCATTCTTCTAGTGGGTCCACATAATTACTTGCATGTTCCTCCGAGTACTTTAAACTTGGAAATATAGGTTTCTGACATTCGTTCGAACTTTTAACTTCGCCTAGACAATATGTGAATACCCTTCGTCTCTCAACTCAAGATAGACTAGCTATCATCTGTCGCGGCTCTGCCTGAAAACTCCAGCGATCTCAGCTCATAAGGTATGGAGGCGACATCCTATAAATCTCAGCAACAGCCGGGTCATCTGTCTGCACGGTAGACGACATCACAATTTCTGAGGTATGCTGTACATCAATAGTCCTCACACAACTGGCAGCCTCAATCAACTGCCCGATCATACGGTGCAAAACCGAACACTCGCCTCAAACGAGAAGTCACAACACCAAAATAAAATCGAGACGTTCTCGTGTCACCAGAAAACACGATGGTCAGTCCACATCCATGACGAGCTCGCCCTGACCGCAACACTAGCAGCAGCTCAATCTGCGATTAAACCATGGTGACAGGAACCTCAAGCATGTATCGATGAAACCATATCAATGGAATGAAAGGAATCAACAGATCCCAAAATGGATACATGATCATAAGGAGGAATGGAATCAATAAGAGTATGATCATGGAAAAAAATAGAATCAAAGATATCAATATATGTACATCCTAAGGGTTTTTAAGTGGAGTATTGTATCGTAAATATGCCGCGGAACATACGTACGGTACGTTACTCTAATCAAGCTACCTACTCCATCAATCAGGGTCAGCTTATGTAACGAAAGTTCGGGTCTAATACCCCTCCCCCCCGTCCAAGTCTAAGTTCCATAAGGTAAAGCCTAGGTTCCGAAAAATTTACGCCCCAGGCTCCACATAGTCAAACCTCAACTCGAACAAAGGTTAAACCTAGCGCTCTGATACCAACTTTGTCACGACCCGAATTATTAGCTCGTGACCAGCACTTAAATCACGCAACGTCTAAAGGCGTAATTTAATCCAAGTAAGCTGAAACCCAGAAATCTAAACCTTTTAAAGAAATAAAAGAGGTGCAATTTTGAAATAAGGCAAAATGACGAAAAGTGTTTTCTTAAATGCATAGAAAAGGAAACATGAAAAATGCAAGCTTATCCTACTTGTTGTAAAACATGTTCGTCTTTTAAAAATTTGGGCAGCACCTCCTTTGTATATTTTGATCCAAAACCACAAATACATGATAATATAAAAGTCATCCCCAAGCGAGAGCTAACTCTTCGCCAAACGGCGGATTCATAACCACGCAAGTAATAAAACAAGTATACGACGCCCAATCCGTGAAGATCAACACAAAAGATAATGAATAAAGCAAGACATCAACCCAAAAAGTGAACATAAAACCCATCGCTCAAATCTCGCAACTACAAGTCATGCTAAGTCTCATTACTTATACAAATACTAGTTTGATTGATAGAGTTGACTCGATACAACAGGAATAATAAATACAATCGTGGCACGATCCGATGTGTACCACCTACCTAAGCAAATCACCCGAATGCAACTGTGCGCCAAAGATGCCGCTACCGATCCATGAGGTCAACCTGCAATAACTGTGGCACAACGGGGGTGAGTTGCTAACTCGTGAGTAGAAAACATCAACAGGTAAAAATCGAAATAAATAACGATTTCCTAGGTCAACTATATCATAAAGGTAATACTATGATATAAAGGGTGACCGTATGTAAAAATGTGCCAACAATAAATAAATGCAAGTATGCAAGTGGATATCATCCAATAATATAATCAATGCCAATATACATGTGGATCTCGTCCACTCGAAACATCGTAATAGCATATGCATGTAAATATATGAGGATATCAAGAATGTGTGTGTCCATCAATGACACACCAAAACATGTAACCTGAGTGTCCAACACCGACACTCGAAATATCATGAAAGTCGTGTCCAGCATCGACATGTAAATCATCATATCTCAGGCGCCGCATACTCAGATCGGCCTTCAAGTCCATCTCTCTACTCCGGTCGGTATCCTCCGGATAAACCGTCGAGTCCAAATACTATCACCGGTAGGTAGTGCTCCCCTGCTAGGCTCAACGTCATCATCTGCGACCATCTTGCCCCAGGATACCTCACCGGGTACACCATGCACCCGCACACGGTTCCTCCTCTTCCTCGAATCGGGTGTCACATGCCAATCTCAAAACCGAGAAAACGCATGGTGGACGCACTGAAATATCATATCAAGAGAAACCGGGTTTTAAAACAATACATACTTTCCTTTGAAATAACCACGGTTCTCAAATCCAATAATCTCATGAAACGAGCATATCTCAATGCGTAAAAATCGTAAAGCATGATGTATGCGACATATAACAGAATGTAAGCATATCCGTAAATCATGCAACATGGAACAGTAATATGCATATATCAAGGGAAAACCTCTCTTTAAAATGATCCAGTTTTAAAATATATCCTGCGGTTCCCAATTTCTCCAAGGTCAAACGCAACATCGTATAAAGGTGTATATGTAACTATAGCAAGTAAGTAATATAAAGAGTCATATCATGATGCAACAATTCTACTGTGTAGTGACATGGCAATTATCGATGATGAAGTGTGTGAGCCGGCCAATCTGTGTAAGTGTGACAAACGCATCATCGATAATGGTGCAGGTGTATTAGCACAGGTATATGAAATGCAATAGTAATGAAATGAATGTAGCATAAAGTAAATCAGCAGCTAAAAGGTAGAAGGTATACGTATCTAACATGGCCGAGTCGGTGAATCTATCAATCAGCCTCCTCTAGTCAAGGATATGGATCAATCATCAATAAACTCATCACGTACGGTAACTCATCGTACGGTGTCATAAAAAAATTTAGGATCCTAACAACCTATGTGACAAGGAGGGTACGGACCTCACGTCTCGTACGGCTTATCAGTCGAGAATCACATTATTATCCATATATATATAAATATATATAAATATATATATATATATATATATATATATATATATTTATGTCCGCATCAATCTCGGATCATGGGACCGGTAAGGTATCAATCATCTCATATCGACTCGCATCAGTATACCAATATATCATCAAGTCATCTTATCAATCTAAGGTCGTATATTATCAACCTCATGTTATGCCACGATAATCTCCTATTGATTCTCTTAACAACTACTTATCTATATCTATCATATCATGTCACCAAAAACCCTAAGTTATTATTTTAGTCATGGTATATCTTATCTCCTACTAATTTCTTAACCCTATTCCTAACTTTCTAATATGGTTTCTCTAACCATACCCTATAGTTTTCTAGTCTAGGTTTCCTTAACCGTATTCTATAAATCGGTTTCCATCAAAACTTGCGGGGGTGCTATATGCCATCCACCCGACTTCCCCCGTAGATATAGATCTACTCACCTGATCCTTGCTTGCCGAAGTCGATGACGCCATGCTCCATCGTCTCAGAATCCACACGAAGGTACCTACAATATCAACACATATCGCAATGCTATTAAAATCGAGTTCGGAAAACCAATACGGCACACGGTACGTCCATAGGTTAGAACCTATAGCCTACGCATGCAAAACAATCAAACAACCCTTGTTGTTGACGTACAAACGCCCAACAACTAAATACAAATCCAAACATGAAAACCAATAATCCTAATATCGGAAAACATACTAAAACCAAATTCAGCAACATAGGAAAACACCTCCAGATTTCACCCTAGGCCAAACTAGGGAATTTTGCATATAAGGTTAGTCTATATATCACATGAGGGAACTACCAACCAAGACTCACCCACTTTGGCCATGACCAGGCCGCAAATTGCGGCCTAGGGGAATTAATCTGCGGCCAGGAAATGAGGGGAGGGGCTCAGGTTTCCAGGAGTGATACATGGTTGCCTGCACGTCTCACTATCAAGGGAACTTCTTTTATGGTTGTCTCGGGTCACTCCAGATCTCAAAATACCATCACTAAATCCACAAAAACCCGATATCGACAAATCTAAAGTTCGTAATTTGGGGTTTGGTCACTGGTCCAGGTCAAGAATCGATCTCTACGGTCTTGCAAACTGACACTAGGCATCACCCAATCCACACAACACTCAAACCCATCTCTAGGAATTTTCTAACATCACTAATCATCACCAAACCAAATCTAAACTAAACTAAAACTAAAACAACTAAAAACTAAACTAATGAAAGGAATTATACCTTATTTGGGCAACTCAAGAAAAACCCTAACTGTCCAAAGTCATCAAAATCCAACTTTTCTTGATCCAAAGTGTAGAGGATGAAGTGGGGATCATCTTTAATGAAGGGAGTATAGTGTTTGGATGAAGATTTTAAGGTGAATTCTTGGGGTGAAGGTAGAGGGAGACTTGAGGAGGAAGGATATGAAGAAAAGAAATGGGGAGGAGCTATGGTGGCTGCCATCTCTCTCTCTCTCTCTCTCTCTCTCTCTCTCTTACCCTTTCTCATTTTCTTTTCTTTTTTTATTTTTAAAACCAAAACACATAATACCCTAAAAACAACACAAGGAGACAACAAGTAGCCAAAACGTAACATGACATGGTGCGCTAGCCATGGAAAACTGTAGAGACACGGATTTCGCCTAATCGTGATTAGCAGCGCACTAATCGGTTTTTATCCAAACTGAATATAATAAATTTTAAAAATGCCAAATCCGATAAATATACCTTTAAATGAATAAAATCCTTTTAATTTCCAATTATTTCATAATTATTGGTATATATTTATACCTTTTTACGAAAACCCCAATTTCGCAAATTGGGTAGTTTTCGCGAAATATATTATTTTAATATTAAATTCCAAAAATAATATTTTATATTTTCTGAAATGTTACAATATCCAATATTTCATATGTTGTTTTCTGCTGCGATATTCTGTGACGTGATCACTGTATATGTTGAGATAGATACTGTATATAGTATATGTGATATATTATATAGACGTTGCTTATGTTTTACACCCGCGCTGGCCCTGCCCTGCTCTGTCGTTAGTTACCTAAGCTAATGGTGCATGACAGGACATCGAGGCGAATGCGGATGGCATAAGCGTACGTTGTATTTATCTGTGATACTTAGGTAACTTAAATGATGGGACTTCATTAATGAGATTAATGAAACAAAATAAACCTAAAGATGTTGTGGAATCGAATTTTTAAAAACATGTAGCTCTAGTTGTTGCTTTGCATAGTGGTATTCCTTGTAGAATATCCAACACCTTATTCGATGAGGAAAGAGCCGAGATCCCTTCACCGGGAGTGACCTCTTTAGCAATAACTGGCAGATGCAATAACCCTCGGTTTCTTCTTTTGATTGCTTCTATAGTTTTTGCTTTGCATAGTGGTATTTGTGAAATATCCTACACCTCATTCGATGAGGAAAGAGCCGAGATCCCTTCACCGGGAGTGACCTCTTTAGCAAAACTAGTAAAAGCCTAAAAAACACTCCATTTTAAAACACTCGATTCTACGACGGTATCAAGTTCATTACGCAAAAGGTTTTCTTAAAAACCTGTCGTAGCCCTCCGTCATTTCAAATAAGTACTACTTAGTATTCGTGCTATGTTTGTTGACCATGTTAAGGCGTAGTGTGCGGTAGTTGATTAGTGCTTATCTGCATAAGCATATGATGCGATTGGATTAGGGTAGTCGTGCGACTTTTTTGACCTTTTTAAGGGTCGTGCGGGTGGGTTTAATTCAATCAGGAAATGACGGTTGAACTTGGCTAGCGCTTATGATTTGTTGACCTTATTAAGGTCATAAGTTGCTAGGGGCAAAAGATTATCGGGAATTTCAAGTGTTGAAATTTGCAATGAGATTGCATATCTTCTATGAGATAGTTGGATCCCGATACCCACTGCGAGTAAGAGTTACTCCTGGGAGAGTTTTACACATTACAATTAGCCGATCAAGTAGGTGTCTAGAAAGGTGTCAACGGGGTTACGCCCCTGGAAAAACGAGGTTTATTTTAATTAGGTCCGTGCGAAAGCACGGGGAACCTCCCTCAAAGTATCGGCACTGGCCTGGCTGAAAGATTGGCGAACTTGTAGGGTGTAATTAATCCCGGCTAGTCTTACCTTTTAGGTTTGAAAGAAGATTTGATTAAAAACAGTGGGAGCAATCCCAATTAGATAAAATAATAACCAATCTAATATTGTAAGAGCATACGCTGAGTGTTTTATTCTCTCTCTCTCCAGGTAGCGACCATGGCACGTCTTAATCAAGATAATAATATGGATGTATTGACCGAACCCGCTTGTTATACTGAGCTGGGGAACGTTGGTCCCGCTCCAACTTATAATTGTTATAAGACCGAGCAGGAAATAGGGGATTACCAGGATTCCCGTGCCGCCCAAACAAAGAAAGTGCATGATGATGTATCTTCTTCGGGTGTGTTCATTACCGAGAACTGTTTCTCAGTATACTCTACGTCCTGAGTATTAGATACCGGATCAGGATCCCACATATGTAATATGTTACATGGGCTATAGATAGGTAGAGAACCGAGAATGGGTGATATATATCTAAGTGTTAGGGAATGGTGCAATTGTTGCAGCCAAGGTGTTGGCAGTTATCACCCTGTATTACCAAATACATTGATTCTAAACGAATGTTATTATATACCGAACCTGATATATAATATCATATCAGTCTCTTTATTTAGTAAAGAAGGATATAATTTTGTATTGTTGGATAATATTTTGAACATTTCCTATATCAAGAGTTGATCGGATCAAGCACGTTATCTAAAAGCATATACGTTCTAAATCAAACCACAGTTCTTAACGCACAGAACACACACAAGAGGAAGAGTTCAGAAATGAACCAATCCTTCTTGAGGCATTGTAGACTAGGTCATATTAATGCGACCCGACAAGCTAAGTTACATTTAGATGCATATTTAAATCAGTTTGAATTTACATCTTGTGAAACTTTCCAGTCATGTCACAAAGATAAAATGACCATAGCTCCGTTTATTGGAAACAAAGAAAGAGTTAGTGAACTCTTGGGATTGATACATGATGATGTATGTAGGTCCCATGTCTACACATGCCAGGACCGGTTTTTTGTACTTCATTACATTCACTGATGATCTCTCAAGATTCGCGCATGTGTTCCTGTTGAAACACAAGTCTGAATCTTTTGAGAAATTCAAAGAATATAAGTTAGAAGTAGAGAACCAAAGGGGGTATAAGTATTATGTCCTTTGATGTGATCAGGGAGGAGAACACTTGTGCATGGAGATCCTGGACTATTCTAAAGGAGAATGAGATTCTCTCTCAGCATTACTCCTTCGTATGCACCACAGCACGTCGGTGTATCGGGGTGGAGCAATCGCACCCTATTAGATATGGTGCGCTCTATGATGAGTACTACTGAGTTGCCTATTTCTTTTTAAGGGTTATGCACTTGAGAAGCTGCATACCTATTGACTTAGGTTCCAACCAAATCAGGTGCCTACCACTCCATATGTGATATGGTATGGGAAGAGCCCATCTCTTAAGTAAGTTAAGATTTAGGGTTGTCCGGCCTATGTCTAAAAGCAAGATCCGGACAAGCTCGAGGCAAGGTCAGTTTTGTGGAAGTTTGTTTGATATCCCAAGCATTTGCAAGGGAATATCTTCTACCGCACCGAGGAACAAAAGGTTTTTTATTTCTCGGCATGCCGCCTTTTAAGAAAAGGAATTTATTTTGGAAACAAATTTGTGGTCATGAGGTAGAACTGGAAGGAGTTTCAGTTATACAAACTACAGCTGATGATTTGGTAGAACCGGAGGATTCAATAGTTTCCGACGAACCTCAGCCTCTCTGCCGATCTGGTAGGGTTCCTCACCCATCTGAGAGATACTTCGGTTTTCTCTATGACAGTGGGAGCGAGGATTGCATCATAAGATGATGACCCAACTAGTTTCGAGCAAGCCATCAAGAGTGGGGACTCTGTAAGAATGGCTGGATGCTAAGCGATCTGAGATGGAATCCATATACACCAACAAAGTATAGACTTTGGTTGCTTTATCTGAAGGGTTAAATCCCCATCAGGAGCAAGTATATCTTGAGATGATTACTTGGTGTAGATGGAAAAGTTGAGACTTTTAAAGCTAGACTTGTTGTAAAAGGTACTCGTCATTGACAAGGTGTGGATTATGATGAAACCTTTTCTCCAGTGGCTATGCTTAAGTCCATACGGATCCTATTTGCCATTGCTACATACCATGACTACAATATCTGGCGGTTGGGTGTCATGACTGCTTTTCTAAATGATGATTAGAAGAGAGCGTCTATAAGTATACAGCCAGAGGGCTTCGTAAACAGTGGGAGCAGCGGAAACGTGTGCATGTTGCTTTATGGGTTAAAGCAGGCATCGCGGAGTTGGAACATCTGTTTTAATGTAGTAGTCAAAGAGTTTGACTTCATCAAAAGTGTAGATGAACCTTGTATATACAAAAAGGAAGTAGGGAGTATGGTGGTGTTGCTCGTATTGCACGTGGATGACATACTCTTGATAGGAAAAGAGTTTCCTGTGCTACACTCGGTCAATCTCCTCTTATCACATTGATTCTCTATATAGGATCAAGGTGATACCTCCTAAATCATGGGTTTTGGATCTATGAGATAGATCTAAGTGGATGTTAGGATTCTCACTAGGTGTAGTGAGATGGTATCAATCGATCCTGGGGAGAATCACTGGATAGCTTCCAGTGTGGTAAGGTCGACTGAATGTCAGTCACAGGTATTGTCTTTACCCTCAATGGAGGGACGGTATGTTGGAAGAGTTCCAAGCTAGATACCGTGGTAAATAGACGATAAAGGCTGGATACATCGCTACCTACGATGCTACCAAAGAGGCAGTCTGGGTGTATAAGTTCATGAGATGAACTACGTTCCTACCATTGTGTAACAATGGAGTTATGGCTTATGCCTAGGAACCTGTAATTCCACGTTGCTCACACCGGTTCTTACGGGGAGGCGGAAACGGCGAAAAACAATTATTTGGCGCAAAGGCAACATGGACTAAAAGCCGGATCTTTGCTAAACTAGAAACTAGCAAACTACAAGAGGCGTTAACAACTATGCCGTAGAAATTATACCTCACAAAACCGGTCCTTCGGGTCTTCTCTCTGCTGTCCGGCTCGTCCATCCACGCTCCGAGAGTCGATCCGGATCTTGGTCACCTCCGCGGCCTTCTTGAGTCGAAGACGATCCACCCGAGAGATGTACACCAAGCTCCACCTCGAGCCGAGGCAACTAGGGCAACAAGATCGCTAGTCTTGAAGTCCTAGATTATGTAGAGGAGGTTGATGGAAGTATTTGTCTATGTGGATTCTTTTTCTCTCAACATATGAGATCAAAAGAATATTTCAAGAGGAGGAAGATGAAGGAGATCAAGCAACCATGGAGCTTTCTTTCTTTCTTCTCACTTGCAAGAGAGAGAATGAGAAAAGAATAATGAAATTCTCAACTAAAGAAAAAAGGCACCATGGTTGCAATAATAGTAAAACAACATCATTACCAATCCTATCATGATAAAGTTGATTCTACATTGAATTGACCATTTTCATAATCAAAAAGAAAAAGAAAATCCAAAGAAAAGTGTAGACCTCTCATGAAGGTCAATGGACAACGGTCAACTCCGGTCAACGGGTCAACAAAGTCAAGAGAGGTCATGGTGGTCAAATGGTCAATGCAATTAGCCATCACAAATTATCACAAAAAGGATTAGTAAAATAATGTCTCCGGCTCATAATGGTTTTGACCGAACGAATTGTCAAAACCCTAATGAGCCTGCCACATAACGGTTTTGGCCGAACCAACTGCCAAAACCCTAATGGGGCACCACCTCCTTTATCGCTCCTCACAACTGTACATACACACCTGCATCCGCATTCCGTAGCATGCGAATGCACAGAAGACAAAACAAATCCATCCGTGCAATACTAGGATCCGGCTTAAACCAAAGCCCACGAGTATTGCCTGCCCGAACAGCATACGCACACAAGTGCACGTAAGTGATCGCAGCCCTGCCGTAAAACCATACGGCCTCTACATGTTTCGCTCAGTGCAGGGAAACTCTCTGTATGGGACTCTAAAGACTCGACACTATGCTGGCAGTGGGTTTAACCACAGACCGCAAGCGGCACTAGCTGTACGTAACGGTCCCCAGGTAGATGTCGATAAGAAGGCCGATGAGGTAAACCCATCCGAACTCCTACTGAGCCTGTATGTGACAATCTCCGTACAGTCCGGTCTGTCCGTCTGATACATCGCATGGCAGGCCTAGGGGGTGGTGAACGTCAGTCCCCCAATAGCGGTACAAGTCGTGTCGGAGTGTAGCCCAGAACACCCTGAGATAACACTGGAAACCTACCAGTATATCTCGCTTGCCATAGCCAGGGACTACTCGTGTAATGGCTCTCCTAGACACAGCGCGATGTCAACCCCCAATACCAGGAGAGACGAATCCTGTCTAACCGTCACTGCCTCCAAGTGCTTCGGGACTGCACCCAACTACTACCTGTTTGCACGACTCCTTTGAGCCGTGGTGGGGTAGTAATCCAAGTACAGTGGGAACACACTCGAGGCGAAGTGACAGTGTCAAGTCAGCGGACTAAGCTGTACTCATGTCACCTGGGAACTGATAACTGACGATAGGTATAATACCATCCAACAGTTCCCGACGAGTCCTGTCCAGTGTACTCGTAACCTAACGATCACCCGCATACTATCTCAAGTACGACGTACTGATGGCTGTGGGACAGACCACCTCCCGAGCTGGGATGAGAAGCGTATACGCTAGTCTACTCCGGAGTATCGATGCCCCGTCTAGATAGTCCTACGACTAGGGACCTGTATAAGGATGTGCTTGTAGATTACCCAGCCCCCACTAGTGTGACTGCCATCACAACGCTGGTAATCAAGCAAAGATCCTAAGGGCTCTACTAATATATATAAGCGATATAGTAAAAGAAACACATGCACATATTGAAGTAGAAACAAACCAAGTAGCATACTACCATTTTGAGCAAGATTGTCTATACTACTGTGAATATCCCAAGCTTCCATTAAGTAATATACAAGCTAGTATGATACAGTAATGGCCTCTAGGGCATATACACTAACAATCTCCCACTTGCACTAAGGCCATGTACTGGCGTATCGAAGACCTATCATCTCGATCAGCCGCTCGAACTGAGTCTGGGGTATGGCCTTTGTGAATGGATCAGCAGTGTTATCTTCCGAATTTACTCTCTTCACCTCGATCTCCCGGCGATCTACGATCTCCCTGATCAGGTGGTACCGCCTCAAGATGTACCTGGACTTCTGATGGGACCTGGGTTCTTTCGCTAAAGCTATAGCGCCGTTGTTGTCGCAATACAGCGGTATTGGATCAACAATGGTAGGAATCACCTGAAGCTCCGTGAGGAACTTCTTCATCCAGACAGCTTCTTTTGCGGCATCGCAAGCAGCTATATACTCCGCTTCCATAGTTGAGTCAGCAACGGTCTCCTGCTTGGAGCTCTTCCAGCAAACCGCCCCTCCATTGAGGGTAAAGATATAACCCGACATGGACTTGGAGTCATCCTTGTCACTCTAGAAGCTGGAGTCAGCAAAGGCCTCGATCTGGAGGTCTTTTCCGCCATACACCAAGAACATCTCCTTAGTCCTTCTCAGGTACTTGAGAATGTTCTTTACCGCTATCCAGTGTTTCTCCCTTGGGTTCGACTGATACCGGCTTACAACGCTCAATGCGTATGCTACATCTGGTCTGGTACATAACATAGCATACATTATAGAGCCTACCGCAGAAGCGTAGGGTATAATAGACATGCGATCCCTTTCCAAATCAGTCTTGGGAGACATCTCTTTGGAGAGGGTGATCCCGTGACAAGCCGGTAAATTACCGTGCTTGGAATCTTCCATACTGAACCTTTTCAGTATGGTGTCTATGTACCTTGACTGTGAAAGTCCCAACATCCTCTTAGATCTATCACGATAGATCTGGATCCCCAGAATGTAGTTGGCATCGCCCAGGTCCTTCATGGAGAACCTCTGTGACAAGAATCCTTTGACTGACTGTAGCATAGGAATATCATTTCCTATTAGGAGAATGTCATCCACGTACAAGACGAGGAATACCACAGTTCTCCCTACAATCTTACTGTAAATGCATGGTTCATCTGGGTTTTTGATAAAGTCGAATTCTTTGACAGTATCATCAAGGCAGATATTCCAACTCCGCGATGCCTGCTTTAGTCCATAGATGGACTTGAGCAACTTGCACACTTTACCGCTGCTCCCACTCTGAATGAATCCCTCCGGCTGATCCATAAAGACGCACTCTTCCAAATTTCCATTTAGGAAAGCCGTCTTTACGTCCATCTGCCAGATCTCATAATCGTGGAAGGCAGCAATGGCAAGAAGGATCCGAATGGATTTGAGCATAGCCACTGGAGAAAAGGTCTCGTTATAGTCCAAACCAGGTCTTTGACTAAAACCCTTTTCTACAATTCTAGCTTTATAGGTTTCAACCTGCCCATCTACACCAATCTTCTTTCTGAAGATCCATTTGCAGCCTACGGGTTTTACCCCTTCTGGAGCAAAGTCCAAAGTCCAAACTTTGTTGGTGTACATGGACTCCATCTCGGTCCGCATTGCATCCAGCCATTTTACCGAGTCACCGCTCTGAATGGCTTGCTGGAAGCTAATAGGCTCACCATAGTCAATGGTGCAATCCTCTCTATCCCCGTCTATGAGAAAACCGTAGTATCTCTCGGGCGGATGAGACTGCCTACTACTCCTGCGGAGTGGCGCTGGGATGTCCGGTTCTCTTGAACCTTCTGGTTCTTCCAAGTTTTCAGTAATAGGTTGTGGTTCTGGAATTTCTTCCAGTTCTACTACGCTCCCAGTTTCACATTTCTCTAAAAACTGATGTTCCAGAAAGTGAGCATGACGAGAAACAAAAACCTTTTGTTCCTCTGCGTAATAGAAAAAATACCCCCTGGAGTTCTTTGGGTATCCCACAAACTTACACAGTACTGAGCGTGCCTCGAGCTTGTCCACATGCTGCTTTTTTACAATAGCTGGACATCCCCATATTTTCAGATATTGAAGATGGGGTTTCTTCCCACACCACATCTGATATGGTGTGGTAGGCACAGTCTTGGAGGGAACCTTGTTCAAGAGATATGCATCTGATTCTAGTGCATAGCCCCAGAAGGATCGCGGCAACTCGGCCTTACTCATCATGGAACGAACCATATCCAATAGGGTTCGATTCCTCCTCTCCGATACACCGTTGTGTTGTGGTGTGTATGGAGGAGTAAGCTGAGAGAGAATTCCATTCTCTTTTAAGTAGTCCAGAAACTCGGCACTCAAGTATTCACCACCTCGATCAGATCTCAGTGTCTTGATACTTTTGCCTATTTGTTTTTCAACTTCATTCTTGTATTCCCGAAATTTCTCAAAGGCCTCGGATTTGTGCTTCATGAGGAAGACATGCCCATACCTAGAGAAATCATCTGTGAAAGTAATGAAGTATGAATAACCACTTCGCGCATGTGTAGACATTGGACCACACACATCACTGTGTATGAGTCCCAAGAGCTCACCCGCTCTTACTCCGTGTCCAGTGAACGGAGTCTTTGTCATCTTTCCCATGAGACAAGATTCACAAGTGGCATAAGACTGGTACTCAAACGGATCCAAGTATCCTTCTTTATGTAACTTTGTCAACCATGTTTCATTAACGTGACCCAGTCTACAATGCCATAAGAAAGCCTGATTTAATTCCGGAGACTTTCTTTTAAGTGTGTTCTGGACACTAAAGACCTGAGCTTGATTCAAAACGTATATACCGTTTTTCAATGTACCTGACCCAATCAGAACTTGATTTAGGTGGATGTTTACTACATCGCTTACAAAAGTAAAATCATATCCTTCCTTAGAAAGTAAGGATACAGATATGATGTTACAAGTCGCACCTGATACATAAAAACAGTCACGCAGAGTCAATATCTGCCCAGTTGTCAGTCCTAGATGATATTCCCCTATGGATTTAGCGTACATACTCATTCCGTCAGCAACCCTGAGAGTCATATCACCTTTCCTGATAACCCTACGGTTTCTCAGAGCCTGTAACGAATTACAGATATGAGATCCTAATCCGGTATCAAATACCCAGGAAGTAGGGTTAACTGACATACAGTTCTCTATCACAAACACACCCGAAGCCGAAGCCACAACATGCTTCGAATTCTGGCTACTGGCTATACAAGCCCTGCAATCCTTCTGCCAATGTTCATTCCTGTAACAATAGGAACGTTCCTCTTTTACTACATCTAGTCCCGAAACTTCTGCCCTTCTCTTTCTTTCTACTTCCCTGGTTTCTTTCAGGGTAGTAGGTAGAGACTGTTGAACTAAGTCAGCATCTGACCCGTTCTTCAACGTGGTCTTCAGGTCCGAGAGCTCAAAAGAGCTGGTCTCTGTAAGGACGTTGCCCCTACAGATGACCCAATAGCCAACCTCGCTGGAAGCAATTCGTTCGAGGTCTCATATCTTGCGATACGAGATTGCTCTCCATATAAATCTTTGTTATGGAGGAAGATAGAAACTAAGTCCATTTTCTCGTGCTGCCTCTGATTTGCACCATCAACTGAGGCCAACACGAGGCACTTGGCTTTCACACAGACTTCTTTCGATGTCCTACGGATATCAATATCCGTGACAGGGGAAACTGGACCTGAGACGGCAGGGGTTGGATTAGTTAAGAGGTGTCCCAGCTTGTCATGGGCAATGGACATCTGGACAGACCTTTGCCAGTCAAAACAGTCAGATTCAGTCATTTTATTATCTAGATGTAACCTATGTCTGGTCACTGGGTCGCTGCAATTAAGAGAGAGAGAAGAAAACACTTTAGCATGATGCTCTTGCAAGTTTAGATTGGTTTTTAATTTATCTAAACAGGATGGCTCCCACTGTCTCTCGAATCCCTCCTCAAACCATAAAGGAAGAATTAGTCGGGATCAATCTCACCGTACAATACTTGCTTAACCGTTCAGCCAGGCTGGTGTTGGTACTTCGAGGGAGGTTTTCCAACGCTTTCGCGAAGTTCCTTAATTAAATAACCTCTTTTCCCTGTGGGCGTAGCCCCGCTAATATCTTTCTAGACACCTACTTGGTTTATAGCATTGATCGTTAAGTGAGAAAGTAGCATATACTCACAGTAGGATCGGGATCCAAATATCACCGCGCGACAAAACTGAAGGAATCCTACCAGAATCATCACACTCCAAATGGTATGCAGCTCTAGCAAGTTTCAGTTCTTTTGAAACTCCTGATGTGGATTTTTGCCCCATGCTCTTATGACCTTGACGAAGGCCAACATATCATAAGTCACATGTCAAGTTCTACCCATCATTGTCCAGGTTAATTTGAACCCACCCGTACATACCCTTGACGAAGGCCGAAATAGTAGTACGACTGTCCCAAACTAACGCATCTATCTATGCTACAGATAAATATTCAGCAGCTACCAATCACTATGCTTTGGCGAAGGTCAAAATACATAGCTTGAATACTACTGACTATTTAACTGAAATGGCGGAGAGCTACGAATGGTTTTGGCGAAACCGTGAACGTAGTGAACTTGATATAATCGAAGGAACCTGATAGCTTTTTAAAAGGAGTGGTTCAAGCTCCGCATTTAAAAACTGTTTTTTGAAAAGAACCGAGTGGTTTTGACAGTGTTCCAACGACTTTTACTTGGCTTATTTTCTTGCATTAATTCCAATGCGTCCCATCATTTAATCCGACCATTGCAGAAAACAACAAAAATATGACGTACGCTTATGACGTCCGCATTCGCCACGGGGTCCCGTCATCACCCGTTAGGTTACTTAACTAACGACGGAGCGGGGGCTGGACTAGCGCGGATGCAAAACATAAGCAACGCCTAAATAGATATCATATAGATATATATAAACATTCGTCACATGCAATGATAGTCATTCCAGATCACAGATGAATACAATGGATATACTAGGAATCCGCAATTCGTACGAGCCTGTAACGAAGAACGGATTACACGGTCGCGATGAATAGCCAAACCCCACCCTAGACCCCTATGGGTGCGGCAAACTACCCGCCAAGTACCCGAAGCGGAGCAACCTCCCTCAACACCGTGAGTAGGCCACTCAGCACTTCGAGATACCCGGTAGTTTGTGCACCCCACCTTGGGTCTATCCTAGGAGCAAAAAATAGTAAAAAGAAATTATACAATGACGGCTACAACCCCGACCCGGTTGTGCGGCCAAACAAATAATATTTCATCAATTTACAAATTTTACAATGAATGAAAGAAAAAGAAACTCTCATCTCACATCCACCCCGGCTATTCATCCGCGACAATCCACCGAGTTCATATACACAAACCATCAACATTACAGATCACAGATATGTATAACCCCCACTAATCGACGTATAGCGATTAGTGGACGTTCAATACATATATCACATCACAGAAAATATTCATTAGCCAAAGTGTACGGAATATCGATCAAAATACGGATTTGTAACCACCCCAAAAGTCAATTTGTTCTCTGGAAAATCTAGGCAGAAACAACATGTACTAAAAATCCCAAAACATCCAACTAAGCACACTGCACCAAACTCGGTCCACGGCCGAGTCAACTCGGCCGCGGATCCGCGGCAAGAAGCATGTTCTTGCCGCAGAACCGCGGCGCTTTGATCGGTTCAGTGGACCGTTTTTGGTCTGTGTCTTTATAAAACCCTGAGACGATTTTTCATATATTTTAAATCACTTTTTGAGCAGTATAAAAATCGACAGAAACTTGGTTTTACCGGGCGTGTTTTGCGACTTTTTTTCCGATCGATATTCTTAACACTTTGCTAACTTGCTAGTTTATGTTTAGCATGGCTCTGATACCACTGTAAGTTCACGTTGCTCACCCCGGTTCTTACGGGGAGGCGGAAACGGCGAAAAACAATTATTTGGCGCAAAGGCAACATGGACTAAAAGCCGGATCTTTGCTAAACTAGAAACTAGCAAACTACAAGAGGCGTTAACTACTATGCCGTAGAAATTATACCTCGCGAAACCGGTCCTTCGGGTCTTCTCTCCGCTGTCCGGCTCGTCCATCCACGCTTCGAGGGTCGATCCGGATCTTGGTCACCTCCGCGGCCTTCTTGAGTCGAAGACGATCCACCCGAGAGATATACACCGAGCTCCACCTCGAGCCGAGGCAACTAGGGCAACAAGATCGCTAGTCTTGAAGTCCTAGGTTATGTAGAGGAGGTTGATGGAAGTATTTGTCTATGTGGATTCTTTTTCTCTCAACACATGAGATCACAAGAATATTTCAAGAGGAGGAAGATGAAGGAGATCAAGCAACCATGGAGATTTCTTTCTTTCTTCTCACTTGCAAGAGAGAGAATGAGAAAAGAATAATGAAATTCTCAACTAAAGAAAAAAGGCACCATGGTTGCAATAATAGTAAAACAACATCATTACTAATCCTATCATGATAAAGTTGATGCTACATTGAAATGACCATTTTCATAATCAAAAAGAAAAAGAAAATCTAAAGAAGAGTGTAGACCTCTCATGAAGGTCAATGGACAACGGTCAACTCCGGTCAACGGGTCAACAAAGTCAAGAGAGGTCATGGTGGTCAAATGGTCAATGCAATTAGCCATCACAAATTATCACAAAAAGGATTAGTAAAATAATTGTTGGAGATAGTGCCCTCAGAGTCAATTATTGGATCACATGCACGTGATTGCAATGATTGAGGGGAGGACCTGTCCCAGTAGGACAGTCTTACTCAAGATGATAGTATGCTATATGGTTTACCTTTATCATC
The DNA here is from genome assembly GCA_030015575.1 of Agapanthus africanus. Taxonomy (NCBI): domain Eukaryota; kingdom Viridiplantae; phylum Streptophyta; class Magnoliopsida; order Asparagales; family Amaryllidaceae; genus Agapanthus; species Agapanthus africanus. The sequence goes on from JASDDO010000008.1 coordinate 276,410,538, forward strand.
GTGTACTGCTTTAGGTGACCTTACAGGTCACTATTGCACGTTGATAGAGCCCCTAGGATTCTTGCTTGACTACCGGCAGTATGAGGGCGATCATATACGTGGGAGCTGGTAGTCTATAAGCACATCCTTAAATGGTCCCTAGTCGTAGGAGTTTCGAGACAGGGCATCGATACTCCACAGTAGACTAGTGTATACAGTCGAGACCCCGACGAGGGGCCGTGGCCGGTCTCACAAGCCACTGGTGTCAGTTGGTTCACCTAAGATGTATACAGGTGCTCATTGGGTTATGAGTACACCGGACAGGACTCGCCGGGAACCTGCTAGTTGGGTTTTATACCAGACGTCAGATAGCAGTTCCCTGGTGACATGTGTTCAGGTTAGTTCATCGACCTGGGATCGTCATTTGTCTCGTGTGAGTTCCCACTGTGCTTTGATTACTACCCTACCACGGCTCAAAGGAGTCGTGCAAACAGGTTTTAGTTGGGTACAGTCCCGAGCCACATGGAGGCAGTGAGCGGATCTTCAGGGGTTCGTCTCTCCCGGTATTGGGGGTGAGGTCGCGCTGTGTCTAGGAGAGCCATTACACAAAGCCCTCGGCCGAGGCAGGAGATTTACTGGTAGGTAGTCTAGTAGTATCTCAGGGTGTTCTGGGCTGCACTCCGACACGACTTGTACCGCTTTTGGGGGTCTGACTTTTACCAACCCCCTAGGCCCGCCATGCGATGCTCATAGACGAACGGACCGGACTGTACGGATATTGTCACTGACAGGCTCAGTAGGGTGTCAGGATGAGTTCGCTCATCGACGTCCCTTTTGGTCAGTATCGGGTAGCCCGTTACGTATTGGCTTATACTTCTGACGTGCTAGTGGTTAAATCCACAACCAAGGTATTGACGAGTCTTTAGAGTCCACCACACTCAGTTAGTCAGGTTTCGGGCGAAACGCTGTAGAGGCCGTATGGAGATATGACAGGGTTCGATCAGATACGTGCGGTATTGCACGGATCGTGATCGGACGGTTTTTACTAGCCGGCTTTGGCTTAAGCCGGATTCTAGTATTTGATAGTGTAGTTTTGTCTCTTTGCATTTGTGTTCAGTGGGAATACAAATGCGGGCATGTATTTGCAGTAGTGGGGTTTTCCTGTAATTTATTATGGGATCAGTTTTCTGAAGTTGCCAGTTTGCATTCCGTTCCGGCCGGTTTTCCTTCATTCCTTCTCGGTCGGACTTTATGATGGAGGGTGTTAATTGCAAGTTTGCAATTAACATTAAGTGGAGGGTTTTCTTGCATATGTGTGGCTCCATGATTGTTTAGTCATCATGAGATGCTTTTTGAGTCCATTCCTTTGCTTTTCATTTGATGATTTTGGATGTGATGAGATTTGAAATGTGGTAACTATTTTTCTTGCATTATCTTCACACATTTCTCACTTGGTTATTTGATTCCATTATCTCCACCATTTTGAGAGGGGGGGCCGGCCACTAGAGAGAGGAAGAGAGGGATCAATTTTTGGTGGCAAAAATCTCCATCTCATTTTATTCCATTCATCATAAAATGAGAGTTTCATTTCAAAGCTCATTCTCTTTCTCACCTCCACATCCATGGCAACTTGGAAACCCTAAAGAGACAAGTTTACCACACTATTCTATAGCAAGCCTTGGACGCGTCGGCTAGCCAACTTCGCGCCCGAGTTGCCTCGGTCATGAGGCGGGAGCCCGTAAAAGATTCCGGCTACGTGGTGCTTTTCCGACGAGCGAGGAGGTGACGAACTTTTCGTGAGAGATCGGAGTGGAGACGAAGACCGAAGGACACGGATCGCTTGGTAAACTTCTCTACTCTTTTCTTGTTTGCTAGTTAGCTAGGTTAATGGCCCGATCCGGATGAAAAGTCCGCGGTGGTGCCGGTTGCAAGTTTTTGCAAAGCTTTTGTTTCCGCGTTTCCGGCGTCGGATCGACGGCCGGGGCGCCCCCGCAGGCTTACAATGGTATCAGAGCCACGCCATTAACCATGCCTAGCTTGCTCTAGTATGTTTAGAACTCGATCGAACAAAAACCCCAAAAACCGCATTTTCAATACTTCATGTTTCTGTCAAAATTTTTTCAAGCTCCAAAAATTTTTCAGGTCATTGCAGAAACACCAGCATGAAAACCTAAGAATTCTGGTAAAATTTGGTACAATGATCGCTTAGTACGGTCGCGGAAACGCGGCCAAACCCCTGGTTTAGCCGCGGTTCCGCGGTGGGAATGTGTCTTCACTGCACGAGATTTTCCCAGTAGGCTTATGGTTAGGAAATATGGGTTTTGGGATATTTTCTTTGGGCCCAGATTTTCTGTAAGTGCTACAGTACTCCTTGGGGCCCACTTCGATATATTTGTTCGATCGGATATTTTAAACATGCCAGTTCACAGTATTTACATTATATCTGCGACCGTGAATGTCACTCGATCGGTAAATCCAGTCTATCTGCTATAGCCCTTTTAGACGGATTTGCGAACGTGACATTCACGTTGATGTTCTGTGTTTTGCTGTGTTGTTGCGGATCGGTCGTGGGGGATAGCCTGGTTGCAATATAGTACAGTTCTGTTTTATATGTACATTTGATATTGCGGGGCGAGCGTCCGACATGTGGACTGCCGTCACTGCCTGTTTGTATATTCTTTTGGGGCACGACCAGGTTGCGGTCGATGTACCCGGTGTATGTATATTTTACTTTCTGTACTAGGATTACCCCGCGGAGGGGTGCACGGATAGCCGGGTTCTAGAGGGCAACAAGCCCGCATCTCATGGCATTGAGACGGAGGGGGCTTCACTCTGGAATTGGCAGGGCTATTCGCCGCGCTCGTAGGGGGTACAGGTTGACCCAGGAGGGGTGCCCAAGTTACCGGATTCCGTGAAGTGCTGGGTTGTCCATTCATGTTGCTGAAAGGGGCTGCCTCGCTTCAGGTTTTGGCGGGTAACTTGCCGCGCCCGTAGGGGTCTAGGTTTTCATTGCACAGGCTATCCACACGATCAGGGGAACGTCGGGTTTCAGCAGCGGCTCTGTGAAACCCGGGGATCCCAGATATCTGTATTGATCTGTGTTGCTATACATTTCTGTGTTGCTGCATTTTTATCACGCCTTGAGCGAAAATTATATATTTTATATATATACTAGTAGATGTTGTATATGTTTTTCATCCGCGCTAGTCCAGTCCCCGCTCTGTCGTTAGTTAGCTAACCTAACGGGTGATGACGGGACCCAGTGGCGAATGCGGATGGCATATACGTACGTCAGTATATTTTCGTTCTTTGTGGTGTGATCAATTGATGGGACTGCGTTGATTCGGATCAATGCAAGATAAACAAACCTATTCTGATGTTGTTGGAACACTTTTCAAAAAGCTGTTATTGCAAGGGCGTTCTCTTTTGTTTTGCATCGTGGTATTCAGTTGGAATATCCTGCTCCTCAGTCGACCAGGCAAGGGCCGAGATCCCTTCACCGGGAGTGACCCCTTGGACAGAAGTTTGCGTCAGGGCGATAACTTCACTATAGCCGATTACTTTTGCTTTGCATCGTGGTATTCAGTTGGAATATCCTGCACCTCATTCTACGGGGAAAGAGCCGAGATCCCTTCACCGGGAGTGACCTCTTTAGCAAAGGTTTTCGTCACTATATTTTTTTAAAAAGCTATCAGTTCCTTCAACGATATTAAGTTCATTACGTTAAAGGTTTTCACCAGAAACCATTCGTAGCCCTCCGTCGTTTCATATGGATAGTCAATAGTATTCAAGCTGTGTATGTTGGCCAAAGTCAAGGCACAGTGTTTGGTAGCTGTTAGGTATTCATATGCAGCATAGATAGATGCGTTGGTTTGGGACAGTCGTACTGCCATTTTGGCCAAAGTCAAGGGTAGGTACGGGTGGGTTCAAATTAACCAGGAAAATGACGGGTAGAACTTGACATGTGACTTATGATATGTTGGCCAAAGTCAAGGTCATAAGAGCATGGGGTAGAAATCCACATCGGGAGTTTCAAAAGAACTGAAACTTGCCAGATATGCGCATACCTTCTGGAGTATGATAGCGTGAGCGGATTCCGTCACGTTATCATGCGATGATAGTTGGATCCCGATTCCCACTGATGAGTTGGTTTACTCCTCGGGTGATCCCGGCTAATTCTTCTTTCAGGTTTGGGGAAGAATTTGACGTTACAGTGGGAGGTTTCCTGATTAGATAAAGTAATAACCATTCTGATCTAGGTTAGAGTGCACGCTGAGTGTTTCTTTTCTCTCTCTCTTTGGCAGCGACCATTGACCCGACCCTAGACTATGACTCGGTGACCAAGTTGACCGAACCTTCTTAACACTGGCCTTTGGATTGTCTGAGTTGCAAACCTCATTGCCACTCCTACTTTTACCCTTTTCTCCGGGACACCCCGTATTACTACGAACGTCCACTTCCATTGAACAAAACCATCGTATGGTTATATACGAACTCGAAGGACTTCGAGGATGGTTTCTGGTTCTGGAGAAAACGGATAGGACTATTCAGTTGTCTTTTCTTTTCACCTTCTCTCAGGTTGCGAGTACTCCTTAGTTTAGGAGTAGTACACCTATTACGCAAATTGGATAGTCTTCTTCCAAACCATAGGCTGGTGCCGATCGGTAGGGAATGAAGAAAACCAGTTAGCCTAAACGGTGTATAGAAGGTATTAAGTTCAGACAAAGCAAGGGATTAGTAAGAGGGCAAAGTAAAATGCGACTACTTTTCACGAACAAACCGAGTATTTCTTCGCCAATCCTAAATCACCTTTGTATTTCTCCAGGACACTCCGTATCACTACGAAGATCCCAGCTTATTGGATAATCCATCGTATGGTTATATACGAACTCGAAAGGAACTTGTTCCAGTTCGGGGATGGATCCTGGTTCAGGAGAAATAGGAATAAAGTACATTCGGTTGTCTTTTATCTTCACATTCTCTCGCATTGCGAGTGCTCCTAGGATTAGGACAGTACACCCATTATGCTTATTGGATATTCTTCTTCCAAACCATAGGCTGGTGCCGAACGGTAGGGAAGGAAGAAAACCATTTGGCCTAAAGGGGTGTACAGAAGGTAATGACTAAAGACATATAAAGGGATTTAGAGAGGTGGCAAAGAATTATACGGTTATAGTTGTGAATATGGATAATGGAAGAGGCATTACTAGGAATACCAGGATACCCCATCGAAACATTTCAATGTTTCAGGTTCACTGTGTACTGTTAAAAGAAAACTGATTTCCCAATTAGACACTTGCTCCAGGTATGTATTTACCTGGTTGGATTCTCACATCTGTATGGTTTTACAGATGATGAGTGGGAGTAAGTTATTAGGAATTAGGTGACCATCCTCATTATATCGGGATTCGTTGGAATTGGTGATATTTGAGGAAGCCACCTGGGTTGTTTGCCGGTCGGCAAATATTTGGTTTTGAATATCCGTTGTTGTGCACCAATTTCAAATTGATATATCTGTACGTCTATTTTTATAGAGTGAGACATACCTTTTTGAAATTATGTCTATGACATTTACCTATACCAGTGGATGGTTAGGTAAGGAGCATTGAACAGCGGTGTAACTCTTCTTAACCATAAGTACAGTTTTCAACCTACGACACACAGTGAATGAGTCATTTGACTCAAGGGACTTATACAGAGTTTTGTATATTGTCCAGTGTCCAACAGGACAGAGGGGTTGGTCGTCGTACTGTATTCTGTTTACTTATGACTTCTCTAGTTCTTAGACAGGTGTTTCGTAGAAACACAGGGTCGAAGTTTTGAGAAGTTATAGGTATAAGAATAAAGTAGAGAACCAGGTGATGCAAGCATCGGGATTCTTCAAAGTGATCGAAGATGTAGATACTTGTACATGGTATTCAGACGATAGTAGTGGTTAAGAGAACTTGCTTCTCTTTCAGGTTACTCATAATTGGAAGCAATCCTAAGTTGAGTAACGCTGATCGGCCTCCTTCCATTTAGTTGACATGCACTGGAGACAGCTGCATGATTTGAATCTGGTTCAATTAAATCAGTGCCTCTGTTTCTATATTTGATATAGAACAGTTCATATCTTAACGATGTTAAGATACGGAGAATTGCCCAGCTTATGCTTAAAACCAGACTCTGGATAACTCAAGGCACGTTTCTGTAATGGATGTTTGTGGGTTGACCCAGGCTATGCAGAGGGTTGATATTCTACCATCTGGAAGATCAATAGTGATATTGTTCTTGACTCGCCACAGTTTTAATAAAATGGATTTTTTCAGAAAACAGTAGTGGGAGTATGGTAGAACTGGAAGTGATTCCAGAACCGCAAACGATTACTGAAGATTTGATAAGAACCTAAAGATTCAATGTGGTTTGACATTCCATTGGCCACTCCGCAGATAAGCTGGGTAACCTCACGCACCCGAGAGGTACTTCGGTATACTCAAGGACGGTGGCAGAGAGGTTCTTGTTTACCCAGACTTGCCATTGCTGTTGTTCCAGACTATGAGACCCGGCAGGAGGATGAGTATAGCGTCGTTCTAAACTGGTTTTAGAAGCGTAGGTGTATATGACTCTGCCAGAGGGTTGTCGTAGTCAGTGGGAGCAGCGGAAGCATTGGTGGATATCAGGCTTATGTCTATTTATAGACTAAAGCAGATATAGCGGAGATAGATCATCTATTTCTGATGTGACAGTCATAGGTTTGACTTCATCATAATAGGGGATGGATCTGTTAAGAAGGTAGTAGGGTGTGATGTCCTGGTATTTGATGACATACATAGAGTAGGAAGTGATATTCCTATACTACGATCGGTTATACTTTGGTTGTCACACAGTAGTTTCTCCACATAGGAATTGGATCTTATATCGTACATTCTGGTTACTAGATCTATGGTTTTAGATCTAGATTTGGGTGGTTTCCCAATCAGGGTACTTAGACAGCATTCTAAGAGTATTTAGAATGGACGACTCCTAGCATGGTGGTGTACCTGCAGAAGATGGAGTCACCCTCTCTAAAGGTGTCTTACAGACTAAAGGGGAGAGGGATACGCATGATTGGCAGATCACTTGCTTAGGCAATTGAGTCAATCATGAGATGTCAAGTACCACACCAGATATTGTTCTTGCAGTAGGTGCAATAAGTTGATATTGATCCAATCCTGGAGAAACAGTCGGTAAAAAGAAATTATACAATGACGGCTACAACCCCGACCCGGTTGTGCGGCTAAACAAATAATATTTCATCAATTTACAAATTTTACAATGAATGAAAGAAAAAGAAACTCTCATCTCACATCCACCCCGGCTATTCATCCGCGACAATCCACCGAGTTCATATACACAAACCATCAACATTACAGATCACAGATATGTATAACCCCCACTAATCGACGTATAGCGATTAGTGGACATTCAATACATATATCACATCACAGAAAATATTCATTAGCCAAAGTGTACGGAATATCGATCAAAATACGGATTTGTAACCACCCCAAAAGTCAATTTGTTCTCTGGAAAATCTAGGCAGAAACAACATGTACTAAAAATCCCAAAACATCCAACTAAGCACACTGCACCAAACTCGGTCCACGGCCGAGTCAACTCGGCCGCGGATCCGCGGCAAGAAGCATGTTCTTGCCGCAGAACCGCGGCGCTTTGATCGGTTCAGTGGACCGTTTTTGGTCTGTGTCTTTATAAAACCCTGAGACGATTTTTCATATATTTTAAATCACTTTTTGAGCAGTATAAAAAATCGACAGAAACTTGGTTTTACCGGGCGTGTTTTGCGACTTTTTTTTCCGATCGATATTCTTAACACTTTGCTAACTTGCTAGTTTATGTTTAGCATGGCTCTGATACCACTGTAAGTCTACGTTGCTCACCCCGGTTCTTACGGGGAGGCGGAAACGGCAAAAAACAATTATTTGGCGCAAAGGCAACATGGACTAAAAGCCGGATCTTTGCTAAACTAGAAACTAGCAAACTACAAGAGGCGTTAACTACTATGCCGTAGAAATTATACCTCACGAAACCGGTCCTTCGGGTCTTCTCTCCGCTGTCCGGCTCGTCCATCCACGCTCCAAGGGTCGATCCGGATCTTGGTCACCTCCGCGGCCTTCTTGAGTCGAAGACGATCCACCCGAGAGATATACACCGAGCTCCACCTCGAGCCGAGGCAACTAGGGCAACAAGATCGCTAGTCTTGAAGTCCTAGGTTATGTAGAGGAGGTTGATGGAAGTATTTGTCTATGTGGATTCTTTTTCTCTCAACACATGAGATCACAAGAATATTTCAAGAGGAGGAAGATGAAGGAGATCAAGCAACCATGGAGCTTTCTTTCTTTCTTCTCACTTGCAAGAGAGAGAATGAGAAAAGAATAATGAAATTCTCAACTAAAGAAAAAAGGCACCATGGTTGCAATAATAGTAAAACAACATCATTACTAATCCTATCATGATAAAGTTGATGCTACATTGAATTGACCATTTTCATAATCAAAAAGAAAAAGAAAATCTAAAGAAGAGTGTAGACCTCTCATGAAGGTCAATGGACAACGGTCAACTCCGGTCAACGGGTCAACAAAGTCAAGAGAGGTCATGGTGGTCAAATGGTCAATGCAATTAGCCATCACAAATTATCACAAAAAGGATTAGTAAAATAATTGTTGGAGATAGTGCCCTCAGAGTCAATTATTGGATCACAGGCACGTGATTGCAATGATTGAGGGGAGGACCTGTCCCAGTAGGACAGTCTTACTCAAGATGATAGTATGCTATCTGGTTTACCTTTATCATCGTGTACTGATTTAGGTGACCTTACAGGTCACTATTGCACGTTGATAGAGCCCCTAGGATTCTTGCTTGACTACCGGCAGTATGAGGGCGATCATATACGTGGGAGCTGGTAGTCTATAAGCACATCCTTAAATGGTCCCTAGTCGTGGGAGTTTCGAGACAGGGCATCGATACTCCACAGTAGACTAGTGTATACAGTCGAGACCCCGACGAGGGGCCGTGGCCGGTCTCACAAGCCACTGGTGTCAGTTGGTTCACCTAAGATGTATACAGGTGCTCATTGGGTTATGAGTACACCGGACAGGACTCGCCGGGAACCTGCTAGTTGGGTTTTATACCAGACGTCAGATAGCAGTTCCCTGGTGACATGTGTTCAGGTTAGTTCATCGACCTGGGATCGTCATTTGTCTCGTGTGAGTTCCCACTGTGCTTTGATTACTACCCTACCACGGCTCAAAGGAGTCGTGCAAACAGGTTTTAGTTGGGTACAGTCCCGAGCCACATGGAGGCAGTGAGCGGATCTTCAGGGGTTCGTCTCTCCCGGTATTGGGGGTGAGGTCGCGCTGTGTTTAGGAGAGCCATTACACAAAGCCCTCGGCCGAGGCAGGAGATTTACTGGTAGGTAGTCCAGTAGTATCTCAGGGTGTTCTGGGCTGCACTCCGACACGCTTGTACCGCTTTTGGGGGTCTGACTTTTACCAACCCCCTAGGCCCGCCATGCGATGCTCATAGACGAACGGACCGGACTGTACGGATATTGTCACTGACAGGCTCAGTTGGGTGTCAGGATGAGTTCGCTCATCGACGTCCCTTTTGGTCAGTATCAGGTAGCCCGTTACGTATTGGCTTATACCTCTGACGTGCTAGTGGTTAAATCCACAACCAAGGTATTGACGAGTCTTTAGAGTCCACCACACTCAGTTACTCAGGTTTCGGGCGAAACGCTGTAGAGGCCGTATGGAGATATGGCAGGGTTCGATCAGATACGTGCGGTATTGCACGGATCGTGATCGGACGGTTTTTACTAGCCGGCTTTGGCTTAAGCCGGATTCTAGTATTTGATAGTGTAGTTTTGTCTCTTTGCATTTGTGTTCAGTGGGAATACAAATGCGGGCATGTATTTGCAGTAGTGGGGTTTTCCTGTAATTTATTATGGGATCAGTTTTCTGAAGTTGCCAGTTTGCATTCCGTTCCGGCCGGTTTTCCTTCATTCCTTCTCGGTCGGACTTTATGATGGAGGGTGTTAATTGCAAGTTTGCAATTAACATTAAGTGGAGGGTTTTCTTGCATATGTGTGGCTCCATGATTGTTTAGTCATCATGAGATGCTTTTTGAGTCCATTCCTTTGCTTTTCATTTGATGGTTTTGGATGTGATGAGATTTGAAATGTGGTAACTATTTTTCTTGCATTATCTTCACACATTTCTCACTTGGTTATTTGATTCCATTATCTCCACCATTTTGAGAGGGGGGGCCGGCCACTAGAGAGAGGAAGAGAGGGATCAATTTTTGGTGGCAAAAATCTCCATCTCATTTTATTCCATTCATCAAAAAATGAGAGTTTCATTTCAAAGCTCATTCTCTTTCTCACCTCCACATCCATGGCAACTTGGAAACCCTAAAGAGACAAGTTTACCACACTATTGTATAGCAAGCCTTGGACGCGTCGGCTAGCCAACTTCACGCCCGAGTTGCCTCGGTCATGAGGCGGGAGCCCGTAAAAGATTCGCTACGTGGTGCTTTTCCGACAAGCGAGGAGGTGACGAACTTTCCGCGAGAGATCGGAGTGGAGACGAAGACCGAAGGACACGGATCGCTTGGTAAACTTCTCTACTCTTTTCTTGTTTGCTAGGTAGCTAGGTTAATGGCCCGATCCGGATGAAAAGTCCGCGGTGGTGCCGGTTGCAAGTTTTTGCAAAGCTTTTGTTTCCGCGTTTCCGGCGTCGGATCGACGGCCGGGGCGCCCCCGCAGGCTTACAATAATGTCTCCGGCTCATAATGGTTTTGACCGAACGAATTGTCAAAACCCTAATGAGCCTGCCACATAACGGTTTTGGCCGAACCAACTGCCAAAACCCTAATGGGGCACCACCTCCTTTATCGCTCCTCACAACTGTGCATACACATCTGCATCCCCATTCCGTAGAATGCGAATGCACAGAAGACAAAACAAATCCATCCGTGCAATACTAGGATCCGGCTTAAACCAAAGCCCACTAGTATTGCCTGCCCGAACAATATACGCACACAAGTGCACGTAAATGATCGCAGCCCTGCCGTAAAACCATACGGCCGCTACACGTTTCGCTCAGTGCAGGGAAACTCTCTGTATGGGACTCTAAAGACTCGACACTACGCTGGCAGTGGGTTTAACCACAGACCGCAAGCGGCACTAGCTGTATGTAACGGTCCCCAGGTAGATGTCGATAAGAAGGCCGATAAGGTAAACCCATCCGAACTCCTACTGAGCCTGTATGTGACAATCTCCGTACAGTCCGGTCTGTTCGTCTGATACATCGCATGGCGGGCCTAGGAGGTGGTGAACGTCAGTCCCCTAATAGCGGTACAAGTCTTGTCGGAGTGTAGCCCAGAACACCTTGAGATAACACTGGAAACCTACCAGTATATCGCGCTTGCCCTGGCCAAGGACTACTCATGTAATGGCTCTCCTAGACACAGCGCGATGTCAACCCCCAATACATGGAGAGACGAATCCTGTCTATCCGTCACTGCCTCCAAGTGCTTCGGGACTGCACCCAACTACTACCTGTTTGCACGACTCCTTTGAGCCGTGGTAGGGTAGTAATCCAAGTACAGTGGGAACACACTCGAGGCGAAGTGACAATGTCAAGTCAGCGGACTAAGCTGTACTCATGTCACCTGGGAACTGATAACTGACTATAGGTATAATACCATCCAACAGTTCCCGACGAGTCATGTCCAGTGTACTCGTAACCTAACGAGCACCCGCATACTATCTCAAGTACGATGTACTGATGGCTGTGGGACAGACCACCTCCCGAGCTGGGATGAGAAGCGTATACGCTAGTCTACTCCGGAGTATCGATGCCCCGTCTCAATAGTCCTACGACTAGGGACCTGTATAAGGATGTGCTTGTAGATTACCCAGCCCCCACTAGTGTGACTGCCATCACAACGCTGGTAATCAAGCAAAGATCCTAAGGGCTCTACTAATATGTATAAGCGATATGGTAAAAGAAACACATGCACATATTGAAGTAGAAACAAACCAAGTAGCATACTACCATTTTGAGCAAGATTGTCTATACAACTGTGAATATCCCAAGCTTCCATTAAGTAATATACAAGCTAGTATGATACAGTAATGGCCTTTAGGGCATATACACTAACAGAACCCCCCTCCCATCAGTGATCTAGACATATTCTTAGGCAATATCACCCGATCATGGAGATGGATGATCTCCAGGGAGATCGAGGTTACGAGAGTAGACAAAGAGGACAACACGGTGGATCCACTCACAAAGGTGTAAGTCCACGTTACCCGTCCCCGGTTCTTTGGGGTTGCGGTAATGGTGAAAAACGATTTTTTCGGTGGAGGTAACATGGACTCAAAGAACGGATCTTTGCTAAACAAACTATCTAACAACCCAGCTAAGAGTTTAGCTACTATGTTAGGGGTTATACCTAATCTTGAACTCCTTCTCTTCAACTCCTTGTGGTGGTCGGATCGGCCTCACCTCGTCGTCTCCTTGTTCCAAAGATGGATCCACCCGAAAGCTTCTACCTTTGGCTCCAACCTCAATCTATAGGAAACTAGAATACATGGCTTGCTAGACCTTGTACACTAGGATGAGTAGAGAGGTGTTTTGGGTTTTATCTCTATGGTTCTTGCTTCTCAACACATGAGACAATAGAACCATGAACTAGAGAGAGCAAGAGGAAGAGGGAGAGCTTGAAGATGAGAGAGAATGAGAATAATAGAATGAAGAAGACTTTTTCCCACCATCCTCTCATAACACAAAAATAATCATAACTATAATAGTAATTGAGTATTATGTGATGGTTCATATCATATCAAATGGCAATATCATTTCATGCACTCATTTTGTAAAGTATAACAAGCAAGCAAAAGTCTTTGCCATGAAATGATAGCCATTGTAATGATGATGGTCAACAAGTCCAACCTAGTCAACCGGTCAACAAAGTCAACACGTCAACAAAGTCAACCTTTCAACCCAACCATGGCACAATAATACTTAATTAATATTATCATTAATCATATTTCTAATTCTCATTAGGGTTTAGCAAAAGTCAACAGTCAACAACCCTAATGAGAATCCTCTGCCTCTGTCTCTGTCAACCGTGCATACACACCCACATCCGCGTTCCGAGGAACACGAATACAAACGAGATAAAACCAATGGAACATCTCTATCAAAGATACTACCAAAGAGGCAGTTTAGGTGTATATTAGTTCATGAGATGAACTAGGTTCCTACCATTGTATGACAATGGAAGTGTGGCTTTGGCCCAGGAACCCCGATCCTATCAGTAACCCAGACATATTCTGAGGCAGCATCACCTGATCATGGAGATAGTTGATCTCCAGGATGATCGAGGTTAGGAGAGTAGACTCAGAGGACAACACGGCGGATCCACTCACAAAGGCCTTTTCCCAGAGAGAGACTTATATGGGATGGTTGAGTATGAGATACTGCAACCACTGCTACAGATGGCCCTAGTGCAAGTGCGAGATTGTTAGTTATATGTATGCCCTGGAGGCGATTCTGGTTCTTCCAAGCTTTCAGTAATAGCTTGTGGTTCTGGAATTTCTTCCAGTTCTATTGCGCTCCCACTTATCTGATTTTCCAAAAATTCAGTTTCCAAGAAGTGGGCATGCTGAGAAACAAAAACTTTTTGTTCTTCTGCGGAATAGAAAAGATACCCCCTGGAGTTCTTTGGGTATCCCACAAACTTACACAGTACTGAGCGTGCCTCGAGCTTGTCCGCATGCTGCTTCTTCACAAAAGCTGGACATCCCCATGTCTTAAGATACTTAAGACAGGGTTTCTTCCCACTCCACATCTGATATGGGGTGGTAGGCACAGTCTTGGTTGGAGCCTTGTTCAAGAGATATGCAGCTGTTTCTAGTGAATAACCCCAAAAAGATTGCGGTAACTCAGCCTTACTTATCATGGAACGAACCATATCCAATAGGGTTCGATTCCGCCTTTCAGATACACCGTTGGGGTGTGGTGTGTATGGAGGAGTACGCTGAAAGAGAATTCTATTCTCTTTTAAGTAGTCCAGAAACTCGGCACTCAAGTATTCACCACCTCGATCAGATCTCAGTGTCTTTATACTTTTGCATGTTTGTTTTTCAACTTCATTCTTGTATTCCCGAAATTTCTCAAAGGCCTCGGATTTGTGCTTCATTAAGAAGACATGTCCATACCTAGAGAAATCATCTGTGAAAGTAATGAAGTATGAATAACCACTTCGTGCATGTGTAGATATTGGACCACACATGTCACTGTGTATGAGTCCCAAAAGCTCGCTTGCTCTTTCTCCGTGTCCAGTGAACGGAGACTTTGTCATCTTTCCCATGAGACAAGATTCACAAGTGGCATAAGACTGGTACTCGAACGGATTCAAGTATCCCTCTTTATGTAACTTTGTTAACCGTGTCTCATTAATGTGACCCAGTCTACAATGCCATAAGAAAGCCTGATTTGTTTCCGGAGACATTCTTTTAAGTGTGTTCTGGACACTGAAAGTCTGAGCCTGATTCAATACGTATATCCCGTTGTTTAATGTACCTGACCCAATCAGAACTTGATTTAGGTGAATGTGGACCACATCGCTTACAAAAGTAAAATCATATCCTTCCTTAGAAAGTAAGGATACATATATGATATTACAAGTCGCACATGGTACATACAAACAGTTACGCAGAATCAATATATGCCCAGTTGTCAGTCCAAGATGATATTCCCCTATGGATTCAGCGTCCATGCTCATTCCGTTAGCAACCCTGAGAGTCATATCACCTTTCCTGATAACCCTACGGTTTCTCAAAGCCTGTAACGAGTTACAGATGTGAGATCCTGATCCGGTATTCAATACCCAGGAAGTAAGGTTAACTGACATACAGTTCTCTACTACAAACACACCCGAAGCCGAAGCCACAACATGCTTCGAATCCTGGCTACTGGCTTTGCTAGCCCTGCAATCCATCTGCCAATGTTCATTCCCGTAACAATAGAAATGTCCCTCCTTTACTATATCCAGTCTCGAAACTTTTGTTAGTTATATGTATGCCCTAGAGGCCATTATTGTACATGAGATGTATATTGTAGTGGATGCTAGGATATATATAGGTAGGACTTTCTTGCTCGACATGATAGTACGCTATCTTGTTGCTCTTTATCTTAACATGTATACTTTCTGTCTCTCTATTACATGTTGATAAAGCCCTTAGGATGTGTGCTCGACTTCCAGGACTATGATGCAGATCATACTAGTGGGGCCTGGGTAGTCAATGAGTACATCCTTTAATGTTCCTAGTCGTGGGAATATCGAGACGGGGCATCGATATTCCAGAGTAGACTAGCGTATATCTTCTCGATCCATGTGATGGGCGATGGATGATCCCATATCCATTGGTGTTTGACATCAGAGACGGTATGCGGGTGCTCAGTGGAGACTGGGTACACTGAACGGACTCGCCGAGAACTCCCAGATGGTATTATACCTCACGTCAGATGGCAGTTCTCTGGTGACACTGGTACAGTTTAGTCTGTTGACCCAAGATCGTCATAGAGTCTTGTGTGTCTCCCACTGTGCTTTGATTTCCACCCTACCACGGCTCTACTGAGTCATGCAAAAAGGTGGTTTTTGGGTACAGTTCCGATTCACATGGAGGCAATGAGCGATAGGAGGGGATTCGTTTCTCCCGGTATTGGGGGTTGATGTTGCGCTATGCTCGACTGGCCATAACTGGAAATCCCTGGCCAGGGTTGCACTGATTTACTAGTAAGTGTTATCGGTAGTTCCGTGCTTGTTATGGACCTTACATCGGCATGACTTATCAAGCTACTGGGGTCTGACGTTTACCACCCCTAGGCGAGATATGCGACATATCAGACGAACAGACCGGACTGTGCGGTAAGTGTTACTGGTTGGATTCACAGGAGTGTGAGCAGGCTTGCTCGTTGATCTTCTGATCGCTCAATACCCGGGTGGCCGTTACGTTTAGCAGACCGCTTGCGGCTTGTGGGTGTTTGATATGATCATCACCTACTGCCGGCGTATTGACGAGTCTTCAGAGTCCTACACAGGGGTTTCCTGGCTCAAGCAAAACGGAGTAGGAGCGCATATGTGATATGTGCGGGACCGAGATTAATACGATATGAGATACCGTATTCTATTCTCGTGATTCGTGACATTGATCGGTTGAATGCGATATAGCCGGGTTATCGGATCAAGTGTTGATTCGATAAGTTGTTACACATGATATTAGTCGGTTATGACCGGATCGTTAAATCAAGTGTTGATTTAATGATTTAATGTATAATTATATATTTGATATATTACTTTACATTAACTAGTATTGGTTCACTTAAGAATTGTTTTCTCACTAGTTTGTGCATAAGTGTATATATGATATATATTTGTGTACATATGTTTGTATCATATTTGATGATACATACAAGATGTGTGTATGAGACTTATACCAAGATTAGGTTTAAGATTAGGGTTATTGTTTTATCTTAAGATTTAACAAAAGAATTAACTTGGTCAAAGTTGTCAAGCTTGAAGAAGCTTGGAGAAACTTTGACAAAGTCCACTCTTTTGTCATTTCTCTTGATAATTCTTTAACCTAACCCTTAACCTAATGCCTTGGTCAATTCTCTACATGAGTTAAGCATGAGTGCTTAACTCAACCATGGTGCCATAATTAAAAGGATAAGTTTCATTCTTTATTCATTATTCTTATGATTATTCTTTCTTCTTCTTCTTCTTCAAGAAGAAGAAAGCTTGCTACCTCCAATGGTGCCATGAGAAAAAGTGTGAGAAATCCAAATCCAAAGTGAACCCACTTCCTATTTCTTCATCCTCTACCACTTGCCAAGTAGTATAGGGTGTTCTCTTCACAAAGTTTTTGACCAAGTGAAGGAATAGCTTGAGTTTGAGTCTCCCCGACGTAGATCATCTTCGGCCTCGAAGTCAACGACCTAGCCCGCTCATTTCTCCGATGAAACCAACGCTAGGGTCCAGGATCCCGATGATCGCAGCGAAGGGACGTCAACACGGAGCTTTAGAAGTGAAGGACCGAATCTACAAAGGTTGTATTCCCATTCACTTAGTAGCAAAGTAGTTTGCTTGCTTGTAGTTTCGCCTTAACTCTAGTTAACGATCTTGATTAGGGTTTCTCGGCACATAGAAAAACTTGATTTTGGCATGGTTGATGCCTTGTGTAACCTCTTGAGTGTGCCTAGTAACCCTTCAGTGGTATCAGAGCCAAGCTAGAGCTTTAGGCGAAATCTAGACGAAGTTTAAAGTCCGATCAAACCCGGAAACCCCGATGTTTACCCTTCTCTGTACATTTTTCAAAATTGTGGTTTTTTATGAATTAAAAATGCTCAGAAAAACAAGCAGGAAAAACTAAGAATTACTGTGAAGTACGGTCCACTAAGTCAATTATTTGACCGTGGAACCGCGGCCAAACCAAGGGTTTGGCGGCGGTTCCGCGGCCAAAATTGTGACTTAGTCCCTGGAATTTCATGTAATTATTATTAGGTCTTTCTTGTTATTTTTTCTGGGAATTTTTTAATTCCACTCAAGTGTTGAGTTTTCTAGGGTTGTATTGGGGACTCGTTGATTCGATCGGTTAATTTAACTTTGTTTAGTTTATCCGGGTAATTTTTTAGAAACTGTTAAAAAGTTCGAACGGATATCAATAACTCATTTTTTCCCCAGTCGGAAAATTTTTCAAAAGTTGGATTTTTCCGTAGTTTAAGAACGTCTAAGTAGTGCAAGTAACGTGATGGACCCTCTAGAAGACAACAAACCTTAACTCGATTATGTGACCGTCTTGAACTGCCTTTTGAACCTTAGGGTTTGAGGCAGTACGGCATGCCACATATGAGGCGTTGGCTTGACCCTTCTACGGCTGGACCGTTGGTACTGTGGCATGAAATGGATGTTTTTAAACTCCCCTCAAGTGTTGAGCTATTTGGGAAAACTTGGGTGTTTGATTATTCGATCGGAAAGTTTAACATTGTCTATTTATCTGGAATGTGATACAATATTTGGAATCCACAAGTAGTTATGAGATAACTAATTTGATTATTATAAACATAGCAGTTTATTCTCATTTGATCGATTGCCACGGGATTTTGATGTGATCTAAAGTCCGTCGCAATCACGTTGCGTACGCGGATACTCGCCGGATAAACTTAATAGATAGCCATGCCCCATAGCCTCGACCAAGTGACTGTAGGAGAACCCCGTCGCCAAAAGCATCCGTTCGGGTGCTCGCGGCAGCGGTGTTCCGCCTTAGTGCACTTCGTCGACGGTATCGGGGGTGCGGCCGTCTACTAAAGTTTGCGACGAGCATTCGTTCAGGATGTCGGGAATCTTGTTGAATTGCCCGACTTGATATTGAAAAGAGTTTTCGATAATGAGACTAAAATGCGGGGTTTGTAATTGTTAGGCATGCGATATCTAAAGAGGTTGCGGATTCCAACTGTTGTAGTTTTACACTTTCTTTTCTGCGACCGTAAGTGTAATATGTGATATCGCCGGTTTCGTTGCTATATATCAACGACAATTGGGATGGGCATATTTACTTACGTTGATGACATGTGATGTTATGTGTTGCTGGATATGTTATATTGGATCGTCGTGTTTGAATAGCCGGGGATTTTTATGTGAGACGAGTGTTTTTCATTTTCATTCATGTAAAAACTTGTATGTAATATTCTTTAATTGGGGCACTTCCGGGTTGAGGATGATGTCACCATTGTATATTATTTACTTTTCCGCATTAGGATAGACCCAAGGAGGGGAGCACAAGTAACCGGGTTCTAGGCTCCAGTGGGAGACCATCTCGAGGAGTCGAATCCGGGTCTCCTATCTCTAGAATTGGAAGGGTTACTTGCCGCTCTCGTAGGGGTCTAGGGGTGTGGGATTGGCTATTCATCACGACCGTAGAATCCATGTTTTATACAGTCTCAAAATAAAACACGGACGTCCTAGTATATCCAATATTTCATATGATATTTTCTGCTGCGTTATCTGTGATGTGATCATGTGATTTGTTCAGATGAATACTGTATATACTATATATGATATATTATATAGACGTTGCTTATGTTTTACACCAGCGCTAGCCCTGCCCCGCTCTGCCGTTAGTTACCTAACCTAACGGTGCAGACGGGACATCGATGCGAATGCGGATGGCATAAGCGTACGTTGTATTTATCTGTGATGTTTAGGTGGACTTAAATGATGGTACATTCATTAATGAGATTAATGAAAGAAAATAAACCTAAAAGATGTTGTGGAATCGAATTTTCAAAAACAGGTAGCTACAGTTCTTTCTTTGCATCGCGGTGTTCCTTGTAGAATATCCTGCACCTTATTCGATAAGGAAAGGGCCGAGATCCCTTCATCGGGAGTGACCCCTTTAGATATAACTGGCAGATGCTACAACCCTCGGTTTGTCTTTTTATTGCATCTATAGTTTTTGCTTTGCACAGCGGTATATATGATATATCCGCACCTTATTCGATGAGGAAAGGGCCGACGATCCCTTCAACGGGAGTGACCCCTTTAGCAAAACTAGAAAAGCCTAAAAAACACTCCATTTAAAAACCATTTGATTATGCAGCGATATCAAGTTCAAAGCGTCAAAGGTTTTCTTAAAAACCATCCGCAACCCTCCGTCATTTTAGGAAGTAGAGTACTTAGTATTCGTGCTGTGTTTGTTGACCATAGTCAAGGCACAGTGTACGGTAGCTAAGTGATGTCTTCCTACACCGCATATGATGCGATTAGTTAGGACAGTCGCATGACTTTGTTGACCTTAGTTAAGGATCATGTGGGTGGGTATAATTAATCACGAAATGACGGGTAGAACTTGACTAGTGCTTATGATTTGTTGACCATAGTTAAGGTCATAAGTGCTAGGGGTAAAAACCTTTATCGGGAGTTTCAAGTGTTGAAATTTGCAATGAGATTGCATACCTTCTATATGATAGTTGGATCCCGATACCCACTGCGAGTAATTGTTACTCCTGGGAGAGTTTTGCACTTTACAATTAGCCGATCAAGTAGGTGTCTAGAAAGGTGTCAACGGGGTTACGCCCCTGGGAAAACGAGGTTTACTTTAATTAGGTCCGTGCGAAAGCACGGGGAACCTCCCTCAATGTACCGGCACTGGCCTGGCTGAAAGATTGGCGAACTTGTAGAGTGTAATTAATCCCGGCTAGTCTTTCCTTTCAGGGTTTGAAGGAAGATTTGATAAAAACAGTGGGAGCCATCCTGATTAGATAAAATAAATAACCAATCTAATCTTGCAAGAGCGCACGCAGAGTGTTTTCTTCTCTCTCTCTCCAGGTAGCGACCATATCACGCCTTAATCAAGATAATAATATGGATGTATTGACCGAACCCGCTTGTTATACTGAGCTGGGGAACGTTGGTCCCGCTCCAACTTATAATTGTTATAAGACCGAGCAGGAATTAGGGGAATACCCGGATTCCCATGCCGCCCAAACGAAGTAAGTGCATGAGATGCATCTCCTTCGGGTGCGTTCATTACAAAGAACTGTTTCTCAGTATCCTCTGCGTCCTGGGTATTTGATACCGAATCAGGATCCCCGATATGTAATCTGTTACATAGGGCTACAGAAAGGTAGAGAACTGAGAACGGGTGATAAGTTTCATGAGATAGAAAACGGTGCAAGTGTTGCAGCCAAGTCTGTTGGTCACTATCACCCTGTATTACCAAAATACACTGATTCTGAACGAATGTTATTAGATACCGAACCTGATATACAACATCATATCAATCTCTTTATTTACTAAAGAAGGATATAATTTTGTATTGATGGATAATATTTAGCACATATCCTATATCAAGAGTTGATCGGTTCAGGCACGTTATCTAAAAGCAGATACATTCTAAATCAGACCACAGTTCTTAATGTACAGAACACGCACAAGAGGAAGAGTTCAGAATTGGACGATTCCTTCTTGAGTTATTATAGACTAGGTCATATCAATGTGACCCGACTAGCTAAAGTTACATTATAGATGCATATTTAAATCAGTTTGAATTTACATCTTGTGAAACTTGCCCATCATGTCACAAAGATAAGATGACCATAGCTCTGTTTACTCGAAACAGAGAAAGAGTTAGTGAACTCTTGGGACTGATACATAGTGATGAATATAGGTCCCCAGTCTACATATGCCAGGACTGGTTTTTTGTACTTCCTTACATTCACTGATGATCTCTCAAGATTCGGACACATGTTCCTGTTGAAACACATGTCTGAAGCTTTTGAGAAATTCAATGAATATAAGTTAGAAGTAGAGAACCAAATACAGGTATAAGTATTATGTCCTATGATGAGATCAGGGAGGAGAATACTTGTGCATGGAATTCTTGGACTATTCTAAAGGAGAATGAGATTCTCTCTCAGCATTACTCCTCCGTATACACCACAGCACGTAGGCAAATCGGGGCGGAGCAATCGCACCATATTGGATATGGTGTGCTCTATGATGAGTATTACTGAGTTACCTGTTTCCTTTTGGGGGTTGTGCACTTGAGAAGCTGCATACCTATTGAATAGGGTTCCAATCAAATCAATGCCTACCACTCCATATGAGATATGGTATGGGAAGAGCCCATCTCTTAAGCAAGTAAAGATTTGGGGTTGTCCGGCCTATGTCAAAAGCAAAATCCGGACAAGATCGAGGCAAGGTCAGTTCTGTAGAACTGGAAGGATTTCCAGCTATACAAACTACAGCTGATGATTTGATAGAACCAAAGGATTCAATAGTCCCCGACGAACCTCAGCCTCTCCGCCGATCTGGTAGGGTTCCTCATCCGCTTGAGAGATACTTCGGTTTCTCGATGACAGTGGGAGCGAAGAATGGGTCATGAGATGATGACCCAACTAGTTTCGAGCAGGCCATCAAGAGTAGGGACTCTGTAAGAATGGCTGGATGCTTAGCAATCTGAGATGGAATCCATGTACACCAACAAAGTATGGACTTTGGATGCTATATCTGAAGGGTTAAATCCCCATCAGGAGCAAGTATATCTTGAGAAGATTACTTGGTGTAGATGGAAAAGTTGAGACTTTCAAAGCTAGACTTCTTAAAAGGTTTTCGTCATCGACCAGGCGTGGATAATGATGAAACCTTTTCTAGTGGCTGTGCTTAAGTCCATCCGGATCCTACTTGCCACTGCTACATACCATGATTGCGATATCTGGTGGTTGGGTGTTATGACTATTTTTCTAAATACTGATTTAGAAGAGAACGTCTATAAGTACACAGCCAGAGGGCTTCGTAAACAGTGGGAGCAGCGGAAACGTGTGCAAGTTGCTTTACAGAATAAAGCAGGCATCGCGGAGTTGGAACGTCTGTTTTGATGTGATAGTCAAAAAGTTTGACTTCATCAAAAATGGTAGATAAACCTTGTATATACAAAAAGGTAGTAGAGAGTAAGGTTGTCATCCTCGTATTGTACGTGGACAACATACTCTTGATAGGAAAAGAGTTTCCTATGCTACGCTCGGTCAATCTCCTCTTATCACATGGATTCTCCATATAGGATCAAAATGATACCTCCTAAATCCTGGGTTTTGGATCTATGAGATAGATCTAAATGGATGTTAGGATTCTCACTAGTTATAGTGAGATGGTATCAGTTGATCCTGGGGAGAATCACTGGAAAAGTTCCAGGGTGATAAGGACGACTGAATGTCAGTCGCAGGCATTGTCTTTACCCTCAGTGGAGGGACGGTATGTTGGAAGAGTTCCAAGCTAGATACCGTGGCAGACTAGACGATAAAGGCTGGTAACATCGCTATCAAAGATACTACCAAAGAGGCAGTTTGGGTGTATATTAGTTCATGAGATGAACTAGGTTCCTACCATTGTATGACAATGGAAGTGTGGCTTTGGCCAAAGAACCCCGATCCCATCAGTAACCCAGACATATTCTGAGGCAGCATCACCTGATCATGGAGATAGTTGATCTCCAGGATGATCGAGGTTAGGAGAGTAAACTCAGAGGACAACACGGCGGATCCATTCACAAAGGCCTTTTCCCAGAGAGAGACTTATATGGGATGGTTGAGTATGAGATACTGCAACCACTGCTACAGATGGCCCTAGTGCAAGTGCGAGATTGTTAGTTATATGTATGCCCTAGAGGCCATTCTGGTTCTTCCAAGCTTTCAGTAATAGCTTGTGGTTCTGGAATTTCTTCCAGTTCTATTGCGCACCCACTTATCTGATTTTCCAAAAATTCAGTTTCCAAGAAGTGGGCATGCTGAGAAACAAAAACTTTTTGTTCTTCTGCGGAATAGAAAAGATACCCCCTGGAGTTCTTTGGGTATCCCACAAACTTACACAGTACTGAGCGTGCCTCGAGCTTGTCCGCATGCTGCTTCTTCACAAAAGCTGGACATCCCCATGTCTTAAGATACTTAAGACAGGGTTTCTTCCCACTCCACATCTGATATGGGGTGGTAGGCACAGTCTTGGTTGGAGCATTGTTCAAGAGATATGCAGCTGTTTCTAGTGCATAACCCCAGAAAGATTGCGGTAACTCAGCCTTACTTATCATAGAACGAACCATATCCAATAGGGTTCGATTCCGCCTTTCAGATACACCGTTGTGTTGTGGTGTGTATGGAGGAGTACGATGAGAGAGAATTCTATTATCTTTTACGTAGTCCAGAAAATCGGCACTCAAGTATTCACCACCTCGATCAGATCTCAGTGTCTTTATACTTTTGCCTGTTTGTTTTTCAACTTCTTTCTTGTATTCCCGAAATTTCTCAAAGGCCTCGGATTTGTGCTTCATTAAAAAGACATGTCCATACCTAGAGAAATCATCTGTGAAAGTAATGAAGTATGAATAACCACTTCACGCATGTGTAGATATTGGACCACACACGTCACTGTGTATGAGTCCCAAGAGCTCGCTTGCTCTTTCTCCGTTTCCAGTGAACGGAGTCATTGTCATCTTTCCCATGAGACAAGATTCACAAGTGGCATAAGACTGGTACTCGAACGGATTCAAGTATCCCTCTTTATGTAACTTTGTTAACCGTGTCTCATTAATGTGACCCAGTCTACAATGCCATAAGAAAGCCTGATTTGTTTCCGGAGACATTCTTTTAAGTGTGTTCTGGACACTGAAAATCTGAGCTTGATTCAATACGTATATCCCGTTGTTTAATGTACCTGACCCAATCAGAACTTGATTTAGGTGAATGTGGACCGCATCGCTTACAAAAGTAAAATCATATCCTTCCTTAGAAAGTAAGGATACAGATATGATATTACAAGTCGCACCTGGTACATATAAACAGTTACAAAGAATAAATATATGCCCAGTTGTCAGTCCAAAATGATATTCCCATAAGGATTCAGCGTCCATGCTCATTCCGTTAGCAACCCTGAGAGTCATATCACCTTTCGTGATAACCCTACGGTTTCTCAGAGCCGAGTTACAGATGTGAGATCCTGATCCGGTATCCAATACCCAGGAAGTAAGGTTAACTGACATACAGTTCTCTACTACAAACACACCCGAAGCCGAAGCCACAACATGCTTCGAATCCTGGCTACTGGCTTTGCTAGCCCTGCAATCCATCTGCCAATGTTCATTCCCATAACAATAGGAATGTCCCTCCTTTACTATATCCAGTCCCGAAACTTTTGTTAGTTATATGTATGCCCTAGAGGCCATTACTGTACATGAGATGTATATTGTAGTGGATGCTAGGACATATATAGGTAGGACTTTCTTGCTCGACATGATAGAACGCTATCTGGTTGCTCTTTATCTTAACATGTATACTTTCTGTCTCTCTATTACATGTTGATAAAGCCCTTAGGATGTGTGCTCGACTTCCAGGACTATGATGCAGATCATACTGGTGGGGCCTGGGTAGTCAATGAGTACATCCTTCAATGTTCCTAGTCATGGGAATATCGAGATGGGGCATCGATATTCCAGAGTAGACTAGCGTATATCTTCTCGATCCATGTGATGGGCGATGGATGATCCCATATCCATTGGTGTTTGACATCAGAGACGGTATGCGGGTGCTCAGTGGAGACTGGGTACACTGAACGGACTCGCCGAGAACTCCCAGATGGTATTATACCTCACGTAAGATGGCAGTTCTCTGGTGACACTGGTACAGGTTAGTCTGTTGACCAGAGATCGTCATAGAGTCTTGTGTGTCTCCCACTGTGCTTTGATTTCCACCCTACCACGGCTCTACTGAGTGGTGCAAACAGGTGGTTTTTGGGTACAGTCCCGATTCACATGGAGGCAATGAGCGATAGGAGGGGATTCGTCTCTCCCGGTATTGGGGGTTGATGTTGCGCTATGCTCGACTGGCCATAATTGGAAATCCCTGGCCAGGGTTGCACTGATTTACTGGTAAGTGTTATCAGTAGTTTCGTGCTTGTTATGGACCTTACATCGGCATGACTTATCAAGCTACTGGGGTCTGACGTTTACCACCCCTAGACGAGATATGCGACATATCAGACGAACAGACCGGACTGTGCGGTAAGTGTTACTGGTTGGATTCACAGGAGTGTGAGCAGGCTTGCTCGTTGATCTTCTGATCGCTCAATACCCGGGTGGCCGTCACATTTAGCAGACCGCTTGCGGCTTGTGGGTGTTTGATATGATCATCACCTACTGCCGGCGTATTGACGAGTCTTTAGAGTCCTACACAGGGGTTTCCTAGCTCAAGAAAGATGGAGTAGGAGCGCATATGTGCGGGACCGAGATTAATACGATATGAGAGACCGTATTCTATTCTCGCGATTCGTGACATTGATCGGTTGATGCGATATAGCCGGGTTATCGGATCAAGTGTTGAATCGATAAGTTGTTACACATGATATTAGTCGGTTATGACCGGATCGTTAAATCAAGTGTTGATTTAATGATTTAATGTATAATTATATATTTGATATATTACTTTACATTAACTAGTATTGGTTCACTTAAGAATTGTTTTCTCACTAGTTTGTGCATAAGTGTATATATGATATATATTTGTGTACATATGTTTGTATCATGTTTGATGATACATACAAGATGTGTGTATGAGACTTATACCAAGATTAGGTTTATGATTAAGTTTATTGTTTTATCTTAAGATTTAACAAAAGAATTAACTTGGTCAAAGTTGTCAAGCTTGAAGAAGCTTGGAGAAACTTTGACAAAGTCCACTCTTTTGTCATTTCTCTTGATAATTCTTTAACCTAACCCTTAACCTAATGCCTTGGTCAATTCTCTACATGAGTTAAGCATGAGGGCTTAACTCAACCATGGTGCCATAATTAAAAGGATAAGTTTCATTCTTTATTCATTATTCTTATGATTATTCTTTCTTCTTCTTCTTCTTCAAGAAGAAGAAAGCTTGCTACCTCCAATGGTGCCATGAGAAAAAGTATGAGAAATCCAAATCCAAAGTGAATCCACTTCCTATTTCATCATCCTATACCACTTGCAAAGTAGTATAGGGTGTTCTCTTCACAATGTTTTTGACCAAGTAAAGGAATAGCTTGAGTTTGAGTCTCCCCGACGTAGATCATCTTCGGCCTCGAAGTCAACGACCTAGCCCGCTCATTTCTCCGATGAAACCAACGCTAGGGTCCGGGATCCCGATGATCGCAGCGAAGGGACGTCAACACGGAGCTTTAGAAGTGAAGGACCGGATCTACAAAGGTTGTATTCCCATTCACTTAGTAGCAAAGTAGTTTGCTTGCTTCTAGTTTCGCCTTACCTCTAGTTAATGATCTTGATTAGGGTTTCTCGGCACATAGAAAAACTTGATTTTAGCATGGTTGATGCCTAGTGTAACCTCTTGAGTGTGCCTAGTAACCCTTCAACTTTTGCCCTTCCATTTCCTTCTACTTCCCTGGTTTCCTTCAGGGTAGAAGGTAGAGACTGTAGAATCAAGTCAGCATCTGACCCGTTCTCCAACGTAGTCTTCAGGTCCATGAGCTCAAAATAGATGGTCTCTGTATGGACGTTGCCTCCTACAGATGACCCGATAGCCAACCTCGCTTGATGCAATTCGTTCGAGGTCTCATATCTTGCGATACGAGATTGCTCTCCATATAAATCTTTGTTATGGAGGAAGACAGAAACTAAGTCCATCTTCTCGTGCTGCCTCTGGTATGCACCATCAACTGAGGCTAACACGAGGCACTTGGCTTTCGCACAGTCTTTTTCCGATGTCTTACGGATATCAATATCCGTGACAGGGGAAACTGGTCCTGAGACGGCGGGGGTTTGATTAGTTAAGAGGTGTCCCAGCTTGTCATGGGCAATGGATATCTGGATAGACCTTTGCCAATCATAGCAGTCAGGTTCAGTCATTTTATTATCTAGATGTAACCTATGTGTGGTCACTGAGTCGCTGCAATTAAGAGAGAGAGAAGAAAACACTCAGCATGATGCTCTTGCAAGTTTAGATTGGTTTTTAATTTATCTAAACAGGATGGCTCCCACTGTTTCTCGAATCCCTCCTCAAACCAAAAAGGAAGAATTAGTCGGGATCAATCTCACCGTACAATACTTGCTTAACCGTTCAGCCAGGCCAGTGTCGGTACTTCGAGGGAGGTTTTCCAACGCTTTAGCGAAGTTCCTTATTTTAAGAACCTCTTTTCCCTGGGGGCGTAGCCCCGCTAACACCTTTCTTGACACCTACTTGGTTTATAGCATTGATCGTTAAGTGAGAAATTTCCCGAGGAGTAGCATATACTCACAGTAGGATCGGGATCCAAATATCATCGCGTGACAAAACTGAAGGAATCCTACCAGAATCATCACACTCCAAATGGTATGCAGCGCTAGCAAGTTTCAGGTTCTTTTGAAACTCCCGATGTGGATTTTTGCCCCATGCTCTTATGACCTTGACGAAGGTCAACAAATCATAAGTCACATGTCAAGTTCTACCCGCCATTGTCCAGGTTAATTTGAACCCACCCGTATATACCCTTGACGAAGGTCGACAAGGTAATACGACTGCCCCAAACCAATGCATCTATCTATGCTACATATGAACACCCAACAGCTACCAATCACTATGCCTTGACGAAGGTCAACAAACATAGCT
Organism: Agapanthus africanus; assembly: GCA_030015575.1. NCBI lineage: Eukaryota > Viridiplantae > Streptophyta > Magnoliopsida > Asparagales > Amaryllidaceae > Agapanthus > Agapanthus africanus. Next base: position 276,438,740 of record JASDDO010000008.1, read on the forward strand.
TGAATACTATTGAATATTCATACGAAACGACGGAGGGCTACGAATGGTTTTGGCGAAATCGTGAACGTAGTGAACTTGATATAATCGAAGGAACCTTGATAGCTTTTAAAAGGAGTGGCTTAAGCTCCGCGTTTAAAAGTTGTTTTTGAAAAGAAACCGAGTGGTTTTTGAAAAGAAACCGAGTGGTTTTTGAAATTGTTCCAACGACTTTAACTTTGGTTTATTTTCTTGCGTCCATCATTTAATCCTACCATTGCAGAAAACAACGAAAATATGACATGCGCTTATGCCATCCGCATTCGCCACGGGGCCCCGTCATTACCCGTTAGGTACTTAACTAACGACAGAGCGGGGTCTGGACTAGCACGGATGCAAAACATAAGCAACGCCTAAATAGATATCATATATAGATATATACATTCGTCAGATGCAATGATAGCCATTCCAGATCATAGATGAACACATTGGATATACTAGGAATCCGCATTTCGTACGAGCCTGTAACGAAAAACGGATTACACGGTCGCGATGAATAGCCAATACCCCACCCTAGACCCCTACAGGTGCGGCAAACTACCCGCCAAATACCCGAAGTGAAGCAACCTCCCTCAATAACGTGAGTAGGCCACTCGGCACTTCAAGGTACCCGGTAGTTTGTGCACCCCTCCTTGGGTCTATCCTAGGAGCAAAAACAGTAAAAAGAAATTATACAATGGCGGCTACAACCTCATCCCGGATGTGTGGCCAAACAAATAATATTACATCAACTTACATATTACATGAAATGAAAGATAAAGAAAACTCTCATCTCACAACCCCCGGCTATTCATCCGCGACATTCCAATGAATTCATATACACATACCATCAACATTACAGATCACAGATATGTATAACCCCCACTAATCGATGTATAGCGATTAGCAGACGTTCAATACATATATCACATCACAGATATAACCCGTTAGCTAAAGTCTTTAGAAGTTCGATCAAAATACGGATTTTTAACCACCCCAAAAACTAGTTTTGCTTTCTGTAAAATCTGGGCAGAAAAAACATATTGTAATCCCAAAACACCCCCAGAAAAACACTGCAGGAAAATTGTGCCACGACCAAGTCAACTCGGCCGCGGATCCGCGGCGGGAGCATGCTCCCGCCGCGGTTCCGCGATGCTTTAACCCAGTCGCTGGACCATTTTTCTTGGGTGTGTTTTAAGAACCCTGAGCCGATTTTTGGTGTATGATTTATTAATTTTTGAACAGAAAACAAAATCGGCAGAAAATTGATATTTCGGGCATGTTTTGTGTTTTTTTTTTCTCCGATCAAACTTCTAGTTACTTTGCTAACATGTTAGATAGTGTTTAGCTAGGCTCTGATACCACTGTAAGTCCACGTTACCCGTCCCCGGTTCTTTGGGGTTGCGAAAATGGTGAAAAACGATTTTTTCGGTGGAGGTAACATGGACTCAAAGAACGGATCTTTGCTAAAAAAACTATCTAACAACCTAGCTAAGAGTTTAGCTACTATGTTAGGGGTTATACCTAATCTTGAACTCCTTCTCTTCAACTCCTTGTGGTGGTCGGATCGGCTTCACCTCGTCGTCTCCTTGTGCCAAAGATGGATCCACCCGAAAGCTTCTACCTTTGGCTCCAACCTCAATCTAGAGGAAACTAGAATACATGGCTTGCTAGACCTTGTACACTAGGATGAGTAGAGAGGTGTTTTGGGTTTTATCTCTATGGTTCTTGCTTCTCAACACATGAGACAATAGAACCATGAACTAGAGAGAGCAAGAGGAAGAGGGAGAGCTTGAAGATGAGAGAGAATGAGAATAATAGAATGAAGAAGACTTTTTCCCACCATCCTCTCATAACACAAAAATAATCATAACAATAATAGTAATTGAGTATTATGTGATGGTTCATATCATATCAAATGGCAATATCATTTCATGCACTCATTTTGTAAAGTATAACAAGCAAGCAAAAGTCTTTGTCATGAAATGATAGCCATTGTAATGATGATGGTCAACAAGTCCAACCTAGTCAACCGGTCAACAAAGTCAACAAGTCAACAAAGTCAACCTTTCAACCCAACCATGGCACAATAATACTTAATTAATATTATCATTAATCATATTTCTAATTCTCATTAGGGTTTAGCAAAAGTCAACAGTCAACAACCCTAATGAGAATTCTCTGCCTCTGTCTCTGTCAATCGTGTATACACACCCGCATCCGCGTTCCGAGGAACACGAATACAAATGATTGGAGTGGAAAAGTGTTTGTAGAATAACCGCAATCAGAACGGTGTCGCGTGTAGCTAGACCGAGGTGAGTACGGGTCGTCCTCAGGGAAACGTTGAATCTTTTACTCTTACTTTAGATGTGTTGAAAAAGAGAGGAGAAATAAAGAATTTTGTGGAAAGGTTTCTAGATCTACGTTAAGCAAGAATGCAAAATATATAGATCTAGATTATTTTAGGGTTGTAGTTAATATAATAAGGGGGCTTGTAGGGCTCGTTAGGATTTAGTAGTCATGGACGATTAATTAAAAGTTACCATTTTTATTCTTTAATAGATTTAAAACTAGAACGACGATGAAGCGTGTAGATTAGGGTTTCTGGAGGGAAAAAGAATCCCACTCTTAACCCTTATCTCGACACGGAACTCCGTTCATATCTAGCCTTTACCAAAACAATCATTAATCTAATCTCTAATCGCGGTCGGAACTAACAAAGAATTTTTAGCGCGCCCTATTAGGATGTTAATGATTCTTTTGATAAAGTTCATAAACTTTATAGGACTTAAAAAGGGTTTAGGGATATTCATCATCCATTAGCCTACCCTAATCCTACGAACCCTAACAAGCGGAGAATTACTCGCGCATATTGGGAGAAAAAGAGATGGAGAGAAAATGCATAATTAAACTACGAAGAAATAGAATACGAAAAAGAAAGCTACCTTTATTAATCAACAATATTCATTACACTTTGATTCCTTAGAAAATGATTACAAAGATTAGTTTGCTTCTCGATCTCTTCTAAGGAGGTAGACGAACAATTGATGATCAGCCTGGATGTGTGAGCCGTCTTGGACTTCGTGATCTCGTCGACTTGATGATTTTTCCAAGAGGCTCTCGGTCCATATTTATAGTCCAAAGCCAGAAACCCTTGCTTCCAAATATGGAGAATAACAGCAAAGATTTCTCCACAAAAATTGCAGCAACTAAATCTTCAAGATTGCCACGGATCCGCGGCCTAAGGGGGGTATGGCCGCGGATCCGCGGCCATATGATCTCGGCCTTTGATCTTTTTCTTGGGGCTTCCTCTATGTGACATGTGGTGTTCTCTGCAATCTTTGGATCTTTGAAATATTCTCGTAGTTGCTGCCAGATTTGATCTCCAAGTTTTGCTTTCTTAATTAGGCAAGTTTTCTTTAACAACTTGATTTCCTTGATTTTAGTCTTGGAAAAATTCTGCACAACAACTCAAATAATATTTAGTAGACTTTGTTCTACTAGGATTTGGTCAATGATATTATTTGCATACATTTTCCTACCAAATTCTAATTATAATATATCAACACATGGAAAATATTATTTTTACAGATAAACCTTCATATGTATGATATATTATAATAATGACCTATTTTTAATATGGAAATAGTAGGGAAAAATGTAATGACAAATGTGCAGTTTTATCAACTGAACAAATACCCCCAAACTTATCTTTGATCGTCCCGAGCAAACTAGTTTATTCAAGAGAAGGAGAAAAAAGAAAGGAGAAAACTAAGCACACTTTCGTAGGCAAACACGATTGCACTGAGCACGTGCAACAAGCCGTTAAACCTCTATGTGTCCCTAGTAGGAGGAGTGTTGTCTCATGAGGGTTTTCAGCGGATTACACCCACAAAATCCTATAATAAAAGAGAGATGGTGAAATTTACATATAAAGATAAGAACCATAAAAGAAAGACTTTGAAAATAAGAGTTTCCAACTACACTAGCTTTTCAGTTGTCATGAGCCCTATCTTAGTAGTCATGAAAAAATGTTAGAAATCACATCATCCCTCAATAAAACATCGTCTTTATTCTTCATTCCTACCTTTCATCCAAACATTGATCATATACCCCTACGTGTGTGAAATGGACATCCCTACACTCGGAGAATTCAATTCAAGCTATCATACTCTTGTCCATCTACCTCAGTACTTTTTAACTTGATGAATATTTAGATTTGCTCACACATTTTCATGCGACCGTTAATACTTCTTGAGGTACTAACCGACCGATTACTCATGTGCTTGCTGATTAGGTGATAGTATTTTCCTCGTCTTGCACCACCTAAGGCTAAGTAGTGACTCCCAGACCAGTTGGCCTTAGGGCACTAGGTGAAGAGGCACCCTCGCTATATTTTTTTTTATTGCTGCCTTGGCGATAACAAAACCCAGTGTTCATTTTTCTTTTCACCATTTTTATATTTTCTTCATTTTTTTTTCTTTCATATTTTGGCTTTTAGACAAGAGCATTTCAAGGTATCCTCTACTATCCCGAGTTTCAAGACGTGTGTAAGTGCATATAGTAGGGTATCAACATTCAAATGTTTGGCTTCCAGAATAGAAACTATTTTTCAGACTTATTTTTATCCTCAGATTAGTGACTTTCTTCATCTTACTAACCCTTGGGACAATAGCTCATAACTACTTATTACTAGTTCGTTTAAGAAAACTTCTAATTTTCTTGGTTTTCTTAAACTATTCCTATCTTTCATATATAATTTTTCACTTTCTATTCTTTTATTATCAAAAAATTTTATGCTTATATATAGTATAATGCAAAGTATGCGTAAATAAGTACAAACCTCCCCCAAACTTGTTTTCAACAGTGTCCTCACTGTTGCTATCTGCTGAATCACAAAAACCTGTAAGCTTGGGGGGACATTATTAATGGGGGTAAGAATATATGAAAGTGAAAATCCTCCCCCAAACTTATTTTTGGCTCACAAATTTGAGGAAAAAAGTTATGTTCAAGAGCCACCCCCCCTCAAACATGTGTTAGACAATACGAAGCATTTTAAGATGGGGTGAGTCATTTGGTCAAAGTAAGACTTTACAAAGACCAAAAGTTAACACCAACCATTCAAAGATTTTATCAGTATAGCGTATAGGTTGGTGGAAGAATGTGTTGTATCGAGTCAAGAAAAAATGGGGAAGGGATAAGAGGTGGTCTGGAAAGGGCTTGATATTAGAGAAAAGAAAGAATGAGGATGAATGTGAATGATTAGGAAGAAGGAATGGTGACAGTTCAACCTCTATAGGCGGAGATTGATTAATCAAAAAATCCGTATTGTTTAAAAATTCAAGCTCGTCAGCAAAAAGTTCTTCAAAACTTTTATCAATGGTGTGATTGAACATTTTGCTGTCAAAGAGTTTTGTGCCAGAATTTATCCTACTTGATTCAAAAATTATTGAGGTAGAGAACTCGAAAAACTCATCTACCTCATTTTCAAAAATATCCAAATCAAGTTGAATTTCTGGTATTATTGAACTTGAATTAACGGATTGTGATTCATCAAAACTCACTGAAACTATCGGAACAGAAGAAGAACCGGAGAAAGTAGAAGGTGAAATGGGTAAACAAATTGGTGTGTCGAGTGTTGCTGAACCAGATGTGGAAGATGGAGGCTGTATTTCTTTGGGTATACCTTTATCATCAACTTCAAGACATATTTGGGGTTCGGGAAGAATTAAAGGCTCAAGATGATGACCACAAGGAAGTGAAAGGATTTGATGAATTGGTGGGACAAAATCATCCAAAATTTCGGGTTCATCAATCAATATATCCCCAACGTCAATCACTTCATTCAAGTGAAGGTTAAAATTCTCAAACACCTCATCAAAAGTATGGTTTTCAATCAGTTTTGGTTCAAGAGTGGAGGTGTAGAGATCACAAGGATTGGATATGGTTTCACTTGAAATAGACCCTTCACAGTTGGGTAAATCAAACACTACAAAGCCACACAACTTATCAGACATTCTATTTGGTGTACTTGATGAATCTATGAAACTGGAGTTGTGGATTTCAGTTTGGAATGGGGAGCTTTGATTAGGAAGGGTGTACAGTTCTGTCTCACTACCCAAATTCTCATTATGTCCTATGCCCGAATCATATACTGAAAAATTTTGGGCAGGTTTGAAATTCTTTGCTTGCATCCACTTTGTTGTTTCCTTTCTAATTTGGTTCGACAATTCCAGAAATTTTTCTAATGTCTGCTCCAGACTAGTCTTGGGTTGATAAGGGGTTTCAGTATAAGATTGAAATTCCTGTGGATAATTAAAACTCCCAAATGACTGATTAGAAGAACTGTCTAGAGAATGTTAGTGTTTATGCCCTAGAAGGCCATTACTGTATCATACTAGCTTGTATATTACTTAATGGAAGCTTGGGATATTCACATATATATAACAGTCTTGCTAAACATGGTAGTATGCTACTTGGTTTTTCTATCTTAATATGTGAGTGTACGTATTGATAGAGCTCTTAGGATCTTGCTTGTCTACCAGCATTGTGATGGCAGTCACACTAGTGGGGGCTGGGTAGTCTACAAGCACATCCTTATTCAGGTCCCCGGTCGTTGGATTATCGAGACAGAGCATCGATACTCCGGAGTAGACTGGTGTGTACGCTTCTCATCCCAGTTGGGGAGATGGTCTGTCCCACAGCCGTCAGTACGTCGTACTGGAGATAGTATACAGGTGCTCGTTAGGTTACGGGTACACCGGACAGGACTCACAGGGAACTGTTGGTTGGTTTGATACCAGTCGTCAGTAAACAGTTCCCAGGTGACATGAGTAGTCCGCAGACTTGACACTGCTACTTCGCCTCGAGTGTGTCCCACTGTTCTTAGATTGCTACCCTACCACGGCTCAAAGGAGTCGTGCAAACAGGTGGCAGTTGGGTGCAGTCCCGAGCACTTGGAGGCAGTGGCGGTTAGACAGGATTCGTCCCTCCCGGTATTGGGAGTAGATATCGTGCTGTGTCAGAGAGCCATTACGCAAAGTCCCTGGCCAGGGCAAGCGAGATTTGCTGGTAGGTTCCAGTAGTTTCTCAGGGTGTAATGGGCTTACCTCCGACACGACTTATACCGCTATTAGGGGACTGACGCTTGCCGCCCCCCTAGGCCCGATATGCGATAGTCTTGGACGAACGGACCGGACTGTATGGAGATTGTCACATCAGACTCAGTAGGAGTTCGGATGGGTTTACTCATCGGCCTTCTTATCGACAACTACCTGGGGACCGTTACGTACAGCTAGTGCCGCTTGCGGTCTGTGGTTAAACCCACTGCCAGCGTAGTAGTCGAGTCTCTAGAGTCCCACACAGAGAGTTTCCTACTCCAGGCGAAACGATATAGAGGTTGCATGGTTTTGCGACAAAGGGTTCGGACGCATACGTACGTTTACGCACGTACGACTTTCGGACAGTTTTTACCAGTCGGCTTTGGTTTAAGCCAGTTACTGGTATCCGGTTATTGGATTTTTACAGTCTAAAGTTTTTCCGTATTTTTGCGGATCGGAGGGGCGTTCTCGTAATTGTACGAGAAGCTTCTAGAAGATGTGACTAAGGAGGTTACTTTGGATGAGGTTGTGAGTCATGGTGGTGATTCATTCATTTCATTAATGCACATTTATTGCTTAATGACTCATGTTAATGAATCACCACTAGATATTTTATGAAGCATGCTTATTCATTTCTTTTATGCATTATTCTTAAAAAAGAATGCTTCATAATATATTATGATACACTCTCTCTCCTCTCATTATCTTATCTCACATTCTCTCTCCTCAAGCTCTCATCTTCAAACCCTAATCCTTAATCCTCATGTGTTGAGATCAAAGGATTAGTTAGACTAAACAATCCATAACCTTCACTCTACATCATCCTTTCATCTTTGATTAGCAATCAAAGTTGATTAGTTACCTCAAGTTAGAGGTTTAGCTTGGAGTTTCGCTCTCGGGTGGATCGTCTACTACCTAGAGAAGGCCGAGGAGAACAAAGGAGGACACAAAGACGAAGGACTAGTTTCGATCGGTATAATCCCTTAACACTATAGTTTAGTATAGCTATGTGTTTGGTTATTATTTGTTTAGCTTCGATTCAAGCGGTTAGTCGATGTTCGATGTTTAAACTTGATCGTTTTTGAAAATTCCACCTCCCCACAAGTACTGGGGTGAAGTACATCGACTTACAGTGGTATCAGAGCCTCGCTAAACAATAAATAACTTAATTGCAAATTTGTACGAATTTCGAACGGAAAAACAAAGCCGCAAAACCCTAATTCTGTCAAGTTTCTGTCGAAGTTAAAATCAAGTCAGAAAATTTTTCAGGTGTGTTCAGAGAGCTTGACATGACCACAGGAGAACACCCAAAAAATTTGGGCTTCTGATTCGTCTACAGTGCCGCGGAAGGGCGGCGGATCCCACCGATCCGCCGCGCAACCGCGGCCGAGTTGACGAGTCAGGAACTCGTTTTTTTTGGGTGGGTCCCCTGTGGTGTTTTGGGTTTTCTGGAATATTTAATTATTGCTCAGGTTACTGTTCAACAGAGCAGATTTTGGAGCAATATTGATGTTGTTTATTCGATCGAATTGTACAGTATTTGCGTATTGGATTATATCTGTGATTGTTTAATGTGTTCGTAAACCTCCCCTAACTGCTAGTATGTCGGTTGGCAGGGGGTTGCACATTTCTGAAATGGTTATATCTGTTTGTTCATATAAACTGTATTGGACTGTTGTGGTGTATAGCCGGGGTTCGCAATGGGTTATTGATTAATTCATTTGTTGTAAATGTAATTTGTTGTAATATTATTTTTGCGGGGCACTTCCAGGTTGCGGTTGTAGCCACCGTTGTATTATTTCATTTTACTGTTTTTGCTCCTAGGACTGACCCAAGGTGGGGTACACAGACTGCCGGGTGGGTAGTTTGCCGTACCCGTAGGGGTCGAGGGTGGGGTAACGGCTATTCATCACAACTGTGTAATCTGTCTTTTCTTGCAGGCTCAAAAGAAATACAGATTGCTTGCAAATCCAATATTGTTTATCTGTGTTCTGGAATGAATATCATTGCGTCAGACGAATGTTAAATATCTATATTTATGATAGCTATTTAGACGCCACTTATGTTTTACACCCGCGCTAGCCCAGCCCCCGCTCTGTCGTTAGTTAAGTAACCTAACGGGTGATGACGGGACCCCGTGGCGAATGCGGATGGCATAAGAGGACGTTGTATTTTCGTTGTTTTCTGCAATGATAGGTTAATGATGGGACGCATTATCTATAATGCAAAGTAAAACAAACCAAAGTTTAAATCGTTGGAACAATTTAAAAGAAACCACTCGGTTATTTTTAAAAACAGATATTTTTAAATGCGGAGACTTAACCACTCCTTTTAAAAGCTATCAGGTTCCTTCGGTTATATCAAGTTCACTACGTTCACGGTTTCGCCAAAACCAGTCGTAGCCCTCCGTCATTTCTTATGGATGGTCAGTAGTATTCAAGCTATGCTTGTTGGCATACGTCAAGGCATAGTGTTTGGTAGCTGCTGGGGTATTCATTTGTTGCATAGATAGATGTGTTGGTTTGGGACAGTCGCATTACCTTGTTGGCATACGTCAAGGGTATATACGGGTGGGTTCAAATTAACAAGATAATGATGGGCAGAACTTGACATGTGACTTATGATTTGTTGGCATACGTCAAGGTCATAAGAGCATGGGGCAAAAACTTATATCGGGAATTTCTAAAGAAACTGAAATTTGCAAAGAGATGCATACCATTTGGAGTTTGATGAATGTTGGTAGGATTCCTTCAACATTATCATACGATGATATTTGGATCCCGATCCTACTGTGAGTATATGCTACTTATCAGGATATTCGTCGCTTAACGATCAATGCTATAAACCTAGTAGGTGTCCAGAAAAGTGTCAGCGGGGTTACGCCCCCAGAGAAAAGAGGTTATTTAATTAAGGAACTTCGCGAAAACGTTGGAAAACCTCCCTCGAAGTATCGACACCGGCCTGGCTGAACGGTTAAGCAAGTATTGTACGGTGAGAATAGTCTTGGCTAATTCTTCTTTTATGGTTTGAGGAAGGATTCGAGAAACAGTGGGAGCCATCCAGTTTAGATAAACTAAAAACCACTCTAAACTTGCAAGAGCATCATGCTAAAGAGTTTTCTTCTCTCTCTCCTAATTGCAGCGACCCTGAAAATGACTGGACTTAAGTTACTTTTAGAGAAAAATATACTGATGGGGCCAAACTATAAAGATTGGCAGCGGAATGTCAAGATGGCTTTGACCTATGACAAACTGGGGTACGTCCTCACCGCTACGGCACCTGCTGTCCCTGGTCCCAAATCCAGTAATGCGGATAAGGAAATCCGCAAAACCTGGGATTTAGATTGCGCGAGAGCCAAGTGCATCGTGCTTGCCTCGATGAACAATGAACATCAGAGGAGGCACGAGGATATGTCCCTTGATGGCATATTTCTCCATACAAAGGAACTTTATGGAGAGCAATCTCGTATAGCAAGATACGAGACCTCTAAGAAATTATTTCGAGCGAGGTTGGCTGTCGGATCATCGGTAGGTGAACATGTCCTACAGATGATTGGCTATATAGAAGAGCTCGCAGACCTTGGGACGACTTTGGATAATGAGCTCTATACAGACCTTGTTCTCCAGTCCCTTCCTCCCACCTACGCCCAGTTTATCCTCAACTTCAATCTTCAAGGAAAAGAAGTTGAACTTGCGGAACTCCTGAACATGTTAAGGAGTGCAGAGGGCACCTTGCAGAAGGCAAGGGAAACACCCGCTATGTTTGTTGGCGGTTCATCTTCTTCCGGGTCCAAGGCTAGGGCCAAAGGAAGGAAGAAGAAGGCCGCACCCAGACCTAGAGGAGGTGTTAGTAAGGTGGGAGGGAAGGGAAAGAAAAAGAAATCAGCACCGGTAGTTGGCCTGGATGAGTGCTTCCATTATCACAGGAAAGGGCACTGGAAGAAGGATTGCAAGGCGTGGAACGCCAAGAACCAGGAACCGAAGCAGGCTGTGGCTTCGACTTCAGGTGTGTTTGTAATTGAGAATTGTCTGTCGATCAACTCTACTTCCTGGGTATTGGATACCGGGTCAGAATCTCATATTTGCAATTCATTGCAGGCACTGAGAAACCGTAGAGTGCTGAAGGAAGGTGATATGATCCTCAGGGTTGCTAACGGAGCTAGCGTGGGAGCTGCGTCCGTCGGGGATTATCACCTAGGATTGACGAGTGGACACATTTTGGTTTTACATAACTGTTATTTTGTACCCAGCTTAACGTGTAATATCATATCAGTTTCCTTGTTATCAAATAAAGGTTATGATTTCACGTTTGTAAGAGATGTTGTCAACATCCACCTTAATCATGGTTTGATTGGGTCAGGTACTCTAAATAACGGCATATATGTTTTAAACCAACTCTAAATTTTCAATGTCCAAAACACACTAAAAAGAAAGTCTCCAGATTTAAATAAAGCTTTCTTATGGCATTGTAGACTGGGTCACATCAATGAGAGAAGGTTGACTAAGTTGCATAGAGAAGGATATTTGGACACGTTCGAATATCAAACTTATGACACTTGTCAATCTTGTCTCAAAGGAAAGATGACAAAGACTCCATTCACTGGACAAGGAGTAAGAGCGAGCGAGCTCTTAGGACTCATACATAGTGATGTATGCGGTCCAATGTCTACACATGCGAGAGGTGGTTATTCCTACTTCATTACTTTTACAGATGATTTCTCTAGGTATGGATATGTTTTCTTAATGAAGCATAAATCAGAGGCCTTTGAGAAATTCCTGGAATTCAAGAATGAAGCGGAAAACCAAACAGGCAAAAGTATTAAGACACTAAGATCTGATCGAGGTGGAGAATACTTAAGTGCCGAGTTCCTAGGTTACCTAAAAGAGAAAGGAATTCTCTCTCAGCTTACTCCTCCGTACACTCCACAGCACAACGGTGTATCGGAGAGACGGAATCGAACCCTATTAGATATGGTACGATCCATGATGAGTAATGCTGAGTTACCGCGATCTTTCTGGGGGTATGCGCTAGAATCAGCGATACATCTTTTGAACAGAGTTCCAACCAAAACTGTGCCTACCACACCATATCAGATGTGGAGTGGGAAGAAACCCTATCTTCAGTACCTGAAGACGTGGGGATGTCCAGCTTTTGTAAAAAAGCAGCATCCGGACAAGCTCGAGGCACGCTCAGTAGAGTGTAAGTTTGTGGGATATCCAAAGAACTCTCATGGATATTGCTTTTATTACGCAGAGGAACAAAAGGTTTTTGTTTCTCGTCATGCCCGCTTCTTAGAAACTGAATTTTTGGAAAATCAGAAGAGTGGGAGCGAAATAGAACTGGAAGAAATTCCCGAACCACAAACTGCTACTGAAAGTTTGGTAGAACCAGAGGTTCAAGAAGAACAGAATATTCCCGCACCCCTCCGCAGGAGTAGTAGGCCGTCTCATCCGCCTGAGAGATACTACGGTTTTCTCATAGACGGGGATAGAGAGGATTGCATCATAGATGATGATGAACCTACTGACTTCCAGCAAGCCATCCAGAGCGGCGACTCGGTACGATGGCTAGATGCAATGCGGACCGAGATGGAGTCCATGTACACCAACAAAGTATGGACTTTGGACTTTGCTCCAGATGGGGTAAAACCCATAGGATGCAAATGGATCTTCAAGAAAAAGATTGGTGTAGATGGACAGGTGGAAACCTATAAGGCTAGACTTGTTGCAAAGGGTTTTCGTCAAAGACCTGGTTTGGACTATGACGAAACCTTTTCTCCAGTGGCTATGCTCAAATCCATTCGGATCCTTCTTGCTATTGCTGCCTTCCATGATTATGAAATCTGGCAGATGGACGTAAAGACGGCTTTTCTGAATGGAAATTTAAAAGAGAGCGTCTATATGGATCAGCCAGAGGGTTTCAATCAGAGTGGGAGCAGCGGGAAAGTATGCAAGCTGCTTAAGTCTATTTATGGACTAAAGCAGGCATCGCGGAGTTGGAACATCTGTTTTGATGAGACAGTCAAAGAATATGACTTTATCAAAAATCCAGATGAACCGTGCATATATAGTAAAGTTGTGGCCAGAAGTGTCGTATTCCTCGTCTTGTACGTGGATGACATTCTATTGATAGGAAATGACATTCCTATGCTACAATCTGTCAATGGATTCTTGTCACACAGGTTCTCCATGAAAGACCTGGGTGATGCCTCTTACATTCTAGGGATCCGGATCTATCGTGATAGATCCAAGAGGATGTTGGGACTTTCGCAGTCCAGGTATATCGACACTGTACTGAAAAGATTCAGTATGGAAGATTCTAAGCGCGGTAATCTACCGGCTTGTCACGGAATCACCCTCTCCAAAGAGATGTCTCCCAAGACTGATTTGGAAAGGGAACGCATGTCTATTATACCCTACGCTTCTGCGGTAGGCTCTATAATGTATGCGATGTTGTGTACCAGACCAGATGTAGCTTACGCACTAAGCGTGGTAAGCCGGTATCAGTCAGACCCAGGGGAGAAACACTGGATAGCAGTAAAGAACATTCTCAAGTACCTGAGGAGGACTAAGGAGATGTTCTTGGTTTACGGCGGAAAAGACCTCAGGTTGGAGGCCTTTGCTGATTCCGGCTTCCAGAGTGATAAGGACGATTCCAAGTCCATGTCGGGTTATGTCTTTACCCTCAATGGAGGGGCGGTGTGCTGGAAGAGCTCCAAGCAGGACACCGTTGCTGACTCGACGATGGAAGCGGAGTATATAGCTGCTTGCGATGCCGCAAAAGAAGCAGTCTGGATGAAGAAGTTCCTAACAGAACTTCAGGTGGTTCCTACCATAGTTGATCCAATACCTCTGTATTGCGACAACAACGGAGCTATAGCTTTAGCGAAGGAACCAAGGTCCCATCAGAAGTCCAGACACATCTTGAGGCGGTATCACCTGATCAGGGAGATCATTGATCGTCAGGAGATCGAGGTTCGGAGAGTTGCTTCAGAAGAGAACATTGCTGATCCATTCACGAAGGCCCTTCCTCAGATTCAGTTCGAGAGTCTGCTCGAGATCATTGGTCTGCGATATGCCAGTACATGGCCCTAGTGCAAGTGGGAGATTGTTAGTGTTTATGCCCTAGAAGGCCATTACTGTATCATACTAGCTTGTATATTACTTAATGGAAGCTTGGGATATTCACATATATATAACAGTCTTGCTAAACATGGTAGTATGCTACTTGGTTTTTCTATCTTAATATGTGAGTGTACGTATTGATAGAGCTCTTAGGATCTTGCTTGTCTACCAGCGTTGTGATGGCAGTCACACTAGTGGGGGCTGGGTAGTCTACAAGCACATCCTTATTCAGGTCCCCGGTCGTTGGATTATCGAGACAGAGCATCGATACTCCGGAGTAGACTGGTGTGTACGCTTCTCATCCCAGTTGGGGAGATGGTCTGTCCCACAGCCGTCAGTACGTCGTACTGGAGATAGTATACAGGTGCTCGTTAGGTTATGGGTACACCGGACAGGACTCACAGGGAACTGTTGGTTGGTTTGATACCAGTCGTCAGTAAACAGTTCCCAGGTGACATGAGTACAGCGTAGTCCGCAGACTTGACACTGCTACTTCGCCTCGAGTGTGTCCCACTGTTCTTAGATTGCTACCCTACCACGGCTCAAAGGAGTCGTGCAAACAGGTGGCAGTTGGGTGCAGTCCCGAGCACTTGGAGGCAGTGGCGGTTAGACAGGATTCGTCCCTCCCGGTATTGGGAGTAGATATCGTGCTGTGTCAGAGAGCCATTACGCAAAGTCCCTGGCCAGGGCAAGCGAGATTTGCTGGTAGGTTCCAGTAGTTTCTCAGGGTGTAATGGGCTTACCTCCGACACGACTTATACCGCTATTAGGGGACTGACGCTTGCCGCCCCCCTAGGCCCGATATGCGATAGTCTTGGACGAACGGACCGGACTGTATGGAGATTGTCACATCAGACTCAGTAGGAGTTCGGATGGGTTTACTCATCGGCCTTCTTATCGACAACTACCTGGGGACCGTTACGTACAGCTAGTGCCGCTTGCGGTCTGTGGTTAAACCCACTGCCAGCGTAGTAGTCGAGTCTCTAGAGTCCCACACAGAGAGTTTTCTACTGCAGGCGAAACGATATAGAGGTTGCATGGTTTTGCGACAAAGGGTTCGGACGCATACGTGCGTTTACGCACGTACGACTTTCGGACAGTTTTTACCAGTCGGCTTTGGTTTAAGCCAGTTACTGGTATCCGGTTATTGGATTTTTACAGTCTAAAGTTTTTCCGTATTTTTGCGGATCGGAGGGGCGTTCTCGTAATTGTACGAGAAGCTTCTAGAAGATGTGACTAAGGAGGTTACTTTGGATGAGGTTGTGAGTCATGGTGGTGATTCATTCATTTCATTAATGCACATTTATTGCTTAATGACTCATGTTAATGAATCACCACTAGATATTTTATGAAGCATGCTTATTCATTTCTTTTATGCATTATTCTTAAAAAAGAATGCTTCATAATATATTATGATACACTCTCTCTCCTCTCATTATCTTATCTCACATTCTCTCTCCTCAAGCTCTCATCTTCAAACCCTAATCCTTAATCCTCATGTGTTGAGATCAAAGGATTAGTTAGACTAAACAATCCATAACCTTCACTCTACATCATCCTTTCATCTTTGATTAGCAATCAAAGTTGATTAGTTACCTCAAGTTAGAGGTTTAGCTTGGAGTTTCGCTCTCGGGTGGATCGTCTACTACCTAGAGAAGGCCGAGGAGAACAAAGGAGGATACAAAGACGAAGGACTAGTTTCGATCGGTATAATCCCTTAACACTATAGTTTAGTATAGCTATGTGTTTGGTTATTATTTGTTTAGCTTCGATTCAAGCGGTTAGTCGATGTTCGATGTTTAAACTTGATCGTTTTTGAAAATTCCGCCTCCCCACAAGTACTGGGGTGAAGTACATCGACTTACAGAGAAGGTGGAAAAGTCGGATTGAATTGATAGGAATATAATGGTTGCGAAACTTGGGTAGGAGTAGGATCAATTTTATGATAAGAAGAATATTGATATGTGTTGGTTGGTTGGCTATTTTCAATAGACATCTTATATGCCACAAACCGCCTATCAAACTCTTCTCTGGACAGTGGTGGTGATGGTTGATATTGGTCCGTGTTGAAACTTTGGCCTCTAGCTCTAGCTATGTGCTCAGCAATGGACATTCGTCTAGGGGCTTCCTCACTCTGGGTATGAACTGAAACAGGTGTAGGATTAGGATATGGTTGATAAGACCTAGACTGAGGTGGCCAACTGTTTCTTCCCTCTTGTTTTATATGATCTCTTAAGGACATGGAAGAGCCGGACAGTATACCGAAGGGATTACGAAAACAAGAAATATCTGGTTGTGGACAGCAAAGCTCGGCAAGTGTTCTTTTGTTTAGGTCACCCATTATAAGAAGAGAAGAAGGGGGAAGGGGTAAAAAGGGGAGAAAATAATTTGTTTGTTTTGAAAAATGACGGATTTAGACAAATCACACAAAAATGCACAAACAACCCTAGAACTATGGTTACCTAGGTCCAGTCTCTAGACCGCTCCTAGACTTCCAAAGGACAAGCCGCAGGATCAATCCTCTACCGTCTCTTTACTACTCTTGTAGCCAGGTAAGTGCCAGGTGAGTAGGAGGCTCCCCACTACGAAAGTAGTGGTCCTAATTAAGTAACCACTCGCCTTAGACACACTTGCCTAGACACTACAAAAGTAATGCGGATAAGCGATAGATTACCCACGACCTTTCTCTGTCCTTATTGAGCGCGACAGTCCTTAGAGTCTGGTGTAGATATTTTTTAAATTAATGTAGGGTTGATGCAGATGCTCGGTTTGTGATTTGTAGGGCTTAGGAAGGGTGATGAAATCCACACCTAATCTGGATTTTGGTCTTGCCCCTTAAAAATCCGTATTAAAATATGCAAAAACAAACTGCAAAACAAAACTTTGCAAAAAGATTTTTGAGCGGCGATATTTTGCAAAGAATCCTGCAGAAAAGATATTTTATTGGATTTAAGAGGAGAGAGAAGGAGGTTAGAATCTTACCAGAGATGAATGAAGCCTTAGATCTCCTAACTGGCCGCACTTCCGCCGCCGATGTGCACTTCCGGCCGCGGTTCCGCCGCAAGAGGGAGAGATCAATTGATGAATTTTTTTCTGTGGTCTTCTCTACTTCTCTGGATATTAATGAATGTATCTGTCTCCTGTTTCCTCAAGTCTGTGACTCCAGATTCCCTCGCAAAATTCACACAATAATCGTTAAATATACAATTTGCAGTTTTGTTTTATTTATGATACAGATCGTATAAGAATTCAACACAAATAGTAAGAATAAAAAATTACGCACGTATCCCCGGCAACGGCGCCATTTGATTGGAGTGGAAAAGTGTTTGTAGAATAACCGCAATCAGAACGGTGTCGCGTGTAGCTAGACCGAGGTGAGTACGGGTCGTCCTCAGGGAAACGTTGAATTTTTTACTCTTACTTTAGATGTGTTGAAAAAGAGAGGAGGAATAAAGAATTTTGTGGAAAGGTTTCTAGATCTACGTTAAGCAAGAATGCAAAATATATAGATCTAGATTATTTTAGGGATGTAGTTAATATAATAAGGGGGCTTGTAGGGTTCGTTAGGATTTAGTAGTCATGGACGATTAATTAAAAGTTACCCTTTTTATCCTTTAATAGATTTAAAACTAGAACGACGATGATGCGTGTAGATTAGGGTTTCTGGAGGGAAAAAGAATCCCACTCTTAACCCTTATCTCGACACGGAACTCCGTTCATATCTAGCCTTTACCAAAACAATCATTAATCTAATCTCTAATCGCGGTCGGAACTAACAAAGAATTGTTAACGCGCCCTATTAGGATGTTAATGATTCTTTTGATAAAGTTCATAATCTTTATTGGACTTAAAAAGGATTTAGGGATGTTCATCATCCATTAGCCTACCCTAATCCTACGAACCCTAACAAGCGAAGAATTATTCGCGCATGTTGGGAGAAAAAGAGATGGGGAGAAAATGCATAATTAAACTACGAAGAAATAGAATAAGAAAAAGAAAGCTACCTTTATTAATCAACAATATTCATTACACTTTGATTCCTTAGAAAATGATTACAAAGATTAGTTTGCTTCTCAATCTCTTCCAAGGAGGTAGACGAACAGTTGATGATCAGTCTGGATGCGTGAGTCGTCTTGGACTTCGTGATCTCGTCGACTTGATAATTTTTCCAAGAGGCTCTCGGTCCATATTTATAGTCCAAAGCCAGAAACCCTTGCTTCCAAATATGGAGAATAACAACAAAGATTTCTCCACAAAAATTGAAGCAACTAAATCTTCATGATTGTCGTGGATCCACGGCCTAAGGGGGGTATGGTCGCGGATCCGCGGCCATATGATCTCGGCCTTTGATCTTTTTCTTAGGGCTTCCTCTATGTGACATGTGGTGTTCTCTGGAATCTTTGGATCTTTGAAATATTCTTGTAGTTGCTGCCAGACTTGATCTCCAAGTTTTGCTTTCTTAATTAGGCAAGTTTTCTTTAACAACTTGATTTCCTTGATTTTAGTCTTGGAAAAATTCTGCACAACAACTCAAATAATATTTAGTAGACTTTGTTCTACTAGGATTTGGTCAATGATATTATTTGTATACATTTTCCTACCAAATTCTAATTATAATATATCAACACATGGAAAATATTATTTTTACAGATAAACCCTCATATGTATGATATATTATAATAAAGACATATTTTTAATATGTAAATAGTAGGGGAAAATGTAATAACAAATGTGCTGTTTTATCAACTGAACAAAAAACAAGATAAAACCAATCCCAAAACGTATATTAGGATCTGGCTTAAACCAAAGCCCGCTAGTAATAACTGCCCGGACACTAAACGTGCACAAGTGCACGGATGTGACCGAACCCTGTCGCAAAACCATGCGACCTCTACTCTTTTGCCTAAAGGCGAATAGCTCTCTGTGTGGGACTCTAAAGACTCGACACTACGCTGGCAGTGGGTTTAACCATAGACCGCAAGCGGCACTAGCTGTGCGTAACGGCCCCCAGGTAGATGCCGATAAGAAGACGGACGAGGTGAAACCCATCTGAACTCCTGCCGAGCCTGAATGTGACAGTCTCCGTACAGTCCGGTCTGTTCGTCTGAGAATATCGCATGGCGGGCCTAGGGGTGGTAAACGTCAGTCCCCTAATAGCGGTACAAGTCGTGTCGGAGTGTAGCCCAGAACACCCTGAGATAACACTGGAAACCTACCAGTATATCTCGCTTGCCCTGGCCAGGGACGACTGTGTGTAATGGCTCTCCTTGACACAGCGCGATATCAACTCCCAATACCGGGAGAGACGAATCATGTCTAACCGTCACTGCCTCTAAGTGCTTCGGGACTGTACCTAACTACTACCTGTTTGCACGACTCCTTTGAGCCGTAGTAGGGTAGTAATCAAAGTACAGTGGGAACACACTCGAGGCGAAGTGACAGTGTCAAGTCAGCGGACTAAGCTGTACTCATGTCACCTGGGAACTGATGACTGACGATAGGTATAGTACCAACCAATCAGTTCCCGATGAGTCCTGTCCAGTGTACTCGTAACCTAACGAGCACCCGCATACTATCTCAAGTACGACGTACTGACGGCTGTGGGACAGACCGTATCCCCTGCTGGGATGAGAAGCGCATACGCTAGTCTACTCCGGAGTATCGATGCCCTGTCTCGATAATCCAACGAGTAGGGACCTGCATAAGGATGTGCTTGTCGATTACCCAGCCACTACGAGTGTGACTGTCATCACAACGCTGGTAATCAAGCAAAGATCCTAAGGGCTCCACTAATGTGCATAGGCGATATGTTAAAAGAAACACATGTACACACATTGAAGTAGAAACAAACCAAGTAGCATACTACTATTTTGAGCAAGATTGTCTATACAATGGTGAATATCCCAAGCTTCCATTAAGTAATATACAAACTAGTATGATACAGTAATGGCCTCTAGGGCATATACACTAACAAAAGGCTCATTCCCAAGAAAGACTTTTATGGGATGGTTGAGTACTGCTGATTGTTAGGTATTGGATACTACAACAGATGGCCCTAGTGCAAGTGGGAGATTGTTAGTTATATGTATGCCCTAGAGGCCATTATTGTACATATGATGTATATTATAGTGGATGCTTGGACATACATATGGAGGACTTTCTTGCTCAACATGATAGTATGCTATCTGGTTGCTCTTTGTCTTAACATGTACACTGATTGTCTCTATGTTACATGTTGATAGAGCCCTTAGGATGAGTACTTGACTACCATGATTATGATGCAGATCATACTAGTGGGGACAGAGTAGTCGGTAAGTACATCCTTCAAATGTTCCTAGTCGTGGGAGTATCGAGACAGGGCATCGATACTCCAGAGTAGACTAGCGTATAGCATCTCGACCCATGTAGATGGGCGATGGATGATCCCATATCCATTGGTGTTTGACATCAGAGATAGTATACGGGTGCTCAGTGGAGACTGGGTACACTGGACGAACTCGCCGAGAACTCCTAGATGGTATTATACCTATCGTCAGATAGCAGTTCTCTGGTGACACTGGTACAGGTTAGTCTGTGGACCCGAGATCGTCATAGAGTCTTGTATGATTCCCACTGTGCTTTGATTTCCACCTTACCACGTTCAAGAGAACGTGAAAAACGGTGGCTTTTGGGTACTGTCCCGAATCACATGGAGGCAATGAGCGATAGGAGGGGTTTCGACTCTCCCGGTATTGGGGGTTGATGTTGCGATGTGCTCGATTGGCTATAACAGGAAGTCCCTGGCCAGGGATGCTTCAGAGATATACTGGTAAGTGTTATCAGTAGTTTCTCGACCCGTTATGAGCCTCACATTGGCACGACTTATCGAGTTACTGGGGTCTGACGTTTACCACCCCTAGACGAGATATACGACATATCAGACGAAGAGACCGGACTGTACGGTAGTGTTACTGATTGGATTCGTAGGAGTATGAGAAGGCATGCTTGTTGATCTTCTGATCGCTCAATACATGGGTGGCCGTTACGTTTAGCAGACCGCTTGCGGCTTGTAGGTGTTTGATATGATCATCACCTACTGCCGGCGTATTGACGAGTCTTTAGAGTCCTATACAGAGGTCTCCTGGCTCAAGCGAACCGGAGTAGGAGCACATATGTGATATGTGCGGGACCGAGATTAATACGATATGTGATACCGTATTCTATTCTCACGATATGTGACATATGTCGGTTATATGTTATATAGTCAACTTATCGGATCAAGTGTTGATTCGATAAGTTGTATTTGATATTAGTCGGTTATATATGATATAACCGGATTATTAAATCAAGTGTTGATTTAATGATTTATTGCATAATTATATATTTGATATATTAAATTACATTAACTAATATTAATTCACTTTAGATTTCTTTTCTCACTTGATTTGTGCATATGTATATATGTGATATATATTTGTGAACATAATATTGTGTCATGTTTGATGATACATGCAACTTGGGTGTGTGTATGACTTACACCATGCTTGGTTTAATCTTAGGGTTTTTAATGGATTAAGTAATTCAAAACTAAATGATTTTGTCAAGGTACGAAGCTTGTAGAAGCTTGCATGGTTCATTAACTATGTCCACTTGTTTTGTTTTGCATAAGATATTTATTAACTCAACCATTAAACCTAGCCATGGTTAACACTCTACAAAGGTTAAGTATATGATACTTAACTCACCCATGGTTGCCATTATCCTTTGGATAATTATCATGAGAGATTTTTCCTTTTTCTTCTTCCTCAAGCTTTTCTAGCTTCAATGGAGATGATAGAAAATGAGTGAGAAATTCATTTATAATGTGAGAAAAATTCCTACTTCATCATCCTCTACTACTTGCCATTTAGTATAGGGTGTTTGCTTCACTAATTCTACAATTAGTGAAGATGTAGCTTGGGTTAGTGTCTCCTTGACGTAGATCATCTTCGGCCTTGAAGACTTCGATGCAAGCTTGTTCATTTCTTCATGGAAGCCTCTCAAGAGTCGGGAGTTCATGATCGTAGTGAAAGGACTACTACACGGAGCTATTGAAGTGAAGGATCGGTCTACAAACGTTGTATTCCTTGTCCACTTTAGTTGCAAAGTAGTTTGCATTTCGTTTCGTCGGATTTTCTAGTGAACGATTCTTTGTTAGGGTTAGCCAGAACGGCTAAAATTTTAATATGGCATGAAAGATTCCTCCCGAAACCTTGCCGCCGTGCTAGGCAACCCAGCACCGATCAAATCCGTTGCCTACCACTCCATATGAGATATGGAATGGGAAGAGACCATCTCTTAAACGAGTTAAGATATGGGGTTTTCCGGCCTATGTTGAAAAGCAAAATCCGGACAAGCTCGAGCCAAGGTCAGTTCTGTGCAAGTTTGTAGGATATCCCAACCATTCGCGAGGGTATATCTTCTACCACACCGAGGAACAAAAGATATTTTGTTTCTCGACATGCCACATTTTTAGAAAAGGAATTTCTTGTGGAAGAAATTAGTGGGGATGAGGTAGAACTGGAAGATGTTCCAGCAAAGCAAACTATAACTGACGATTTGGTGGAACCGGAGGATTCAATAGTTCCCAACGAACCACAGCCACACCGCAGATCTAGTTGGGTTCCTCATCCACCTGAGAGATACTACGGTTTTCTTGTAGATGGTGGGGAGCAAGGATTGCATCATAGAGATGATGACCTAACTAGTTTCGAGCAGGCCATCACAAGTGGAGACTATGTGAAATGGCTAAATGCTATACGATCTGAGATGGAATTCATGTACACAAACAAAGTATTGACATTAGATGTTGCTCCTGAAGGGGTAAAACCCATCGGGAACAAGAGGATCTTTGAGAAAGATAATTTGGGGTAGATGGAAAAGCTGAGGCTTTCAAAACTATGCTAAAGTCCATCAGGATTCTACTTGTCATTGCTACATACCATGACTACGAAATTTGGCAGACGGCACGTCAAAATCGCTTTTCTGTTAGTTGTATGTCTGCCCTAGAGGCCAGTATTGTACAGATGATGTATATTATATTGGATGCTTGGACATATATAGAGAGGACTTTCTTGCTCGATATGATAGTATGCTATCTGGTTGTTCTTTACTTTAACATGTATACTTGTCTCTTTATACTGTCTTATCGTTACATGTTGGTAAAGCCCTTAGGATGTGTACTTGACTACCTGGACTATGATGCGGATCATACTAGTGGGGACATGGTAGTCCATAAGTACATCCTTCAAGGTCCCTAGTCGTGGGTGTATCGAGACGGGGCATCGATATACCAGAGTAGACTAGCGTATACGCTTCTCGACCCATGAGATGGGCGATGGATGATCCCATATCCATTGGTGTTTGACATCAGAGATGGTATACGGGTGCTCAGTGGAGACTGGGTACACTGGACGGACTCGCCGAGAACTCCCAGATGGTATTATACCTCACGTCAGATGGCAGTTCTCTGGTGACACTTGTGCAGGTTAGTCTGTAGACCCGAGATCGTCATAGAGTCTTGTGTGATTCCCACTGTGCTTTGATTTCCACCTTACCACGTCCATGAGGGCGTGCAAAACGGTGGTTTTTGGGTACAGTCCCGAGTCATATGGAGGCAATGAGCGATAGAAGGGGTTTCGTCTCTTCCGGTATTGGGGGTTGATGTTGCGCTGTGCTCGATTGGCCGTGACAGGGAAGTCTCTGGCCAGGGCTGATATAGAGAATTACTGGTAAGTGTTACCAGTAGTTTCTCGACCCGTTATGAGCCTCACATCGGCACGACTTATCGGTTATTGGGGTCTGACGTTTACCACCCCTAGACTTGATATGTGACATATCAGACGAGGAGACCGGACTGTACGGGAAGTGTTACCGGCAGGCTTTTACAGGAGTTGGAGCGGGCTTGCTTGCTGATCTTCTGATCGCTCAATACCCGGGAAGCCGTTACGTCCAGCTAGTACCGCTGACGGCTTGTGGGTGCGTGATGTGATCATCACCTACTGCCGGCGTATTGACGAGTCTTTAGAGTCCTACATAGAGGTTTTACTGGCTCAGGCAAAACGAAATAGGAGCGCATATGTGATATGTGCAGGACCGAGAATAATGCGTGTATGTGATACCGTATTCTATTCTCGCGACTTTTTATATCGGTCGGTTATATATAGAATATAGCCGGGTTATCGAATCATGTGTTGATTCGATAAAGCGATACATTGGATGTTAGCCGGTTATATGTGATATGACCGGATTTTTAAGTCAAGTGTTGATTTAATAATTATGTGTATAATTGTATATTAGATATACTAATTTACACTTGCTAACACTTGTTCACTTAGGGTTTTTTCTCACATGCACGCTACTTTAACATATATATGATATATGTTAAAATGTGTTATCATATTGTATCATGGTTGATGATACAACATTCATGTGTGTATGAGACATACACCATCCTATTTGTTATGATTGGGTTTAATGTTTAAAAGTAATTACAAAATTAGTGGAAAATTAGAAAATACATGAAGCTTGTGGAAGCTTGTGGATGCATTGACTAAAGTCCACTAGATTTGTTTTTACTTTGGACTTTAACCTAACCATCACACACTTAGCTATGGTTATGGCTCT
This sequence comes from Agapanthus africanus, assembly GCA_030015575.1. NCBI lineage: Eukaryota > Viridiplantae > Streptophyta > Magnoliopsida > Asparagales > Amaryllidaceae > Agapanthus > Agapanthus africanus. Next base: position 276,463,623 of record JASDDO010000008.1, read on the forward strand.
ACAAGGGTTAGTATATGATACTCACTCACCATGGTTAGCTTTCTCACTTAATCATTATCCTCATTTCTTTTCTTTTGTTGATCATCTTCTTCTTCATTAAGCAAGAGAAAAAGCTTGCTAGGGTTTTTGAAAAAGTGAGATAGATTGTGAGAAACAAAAATCCAAAGAGAACCCACTTCCTATTTCTCCATCCTCTACTAGATTAGCACTTTAGTATAGGGTGTTTGCTTCACTAATTCTCTAGTTAGTGAAGTAGGAGCTTGAGTCGGAATTCCCTCGACGTAGATCATCTTCGGCCTCGGAGACTTCAAGCAAGGTCGCACCTTTCGCCTCGTGAAGCCATGCAAGGGTCCGGGAGAACCACGATCGCAGTGAAGGGACTTCATCAAGGAGCTAAAGAAGTGAAGGACTGATCTACAAAGGTTGTATATCGCATCCCCTTAGAGTAAAGTTGTTTACTTGCTAATTTATTCACCTAATCTCTAGTATACGATCTAGCTTAAGGTTGTTCGGCACATAAAAATTTAATTTTGGCATGGTCGATGCCTTGTAGAGCCTTGTTAGTGTGCCTAGTAACCCTACAGTGGTATCAGAACCTAGCTAGAGCATTAGGCGATGTGTTAACGAAGTTAAAACTCCGAACGAACCCGACAACGTCGAAATCAACCCCTCTCTGGACTTTTTTCAAAATCTGGGTTTTTTCAGAATTAAAAATACCTAAAAAATACAGTAGGGATTTCTAAGAATTACGGCGCAAAATTGGTGACGTAATATGTACGGACCGCCGCGGTTCCGCGGCAATACCCTGCTTGTGCCGCGGAACCGCGGCCGTACGGTGAGACTTTGACAGTTGGTTTGCACAGTAATTCTTGTATCTGATTGTGCTATTTTATGGGTATTTTTAAACTGACTCAAGTGTTGAGTATTTAGGGGTTCATTTTGTAACCATCGATTCGATCGGAGAATTTAATTTTGTTATGTTTTTCCAGATAATTAAGAAAGTATTAAAATGTTCGAACGAATATCATTAACTCATTAATTTCCCGGCACGAAAAACATTCAAGTGTTGAATTTTTCTCGGGTTTAAATTTTTCGGAAAAACGTGCATGTGACGCGATGGACCCTCTAGAAGACAACAAACCTTAACTCGATTATGTGACCGTCTTGAACTGCCCTTTGAACCTTAGGGTTTGGGGCAGTACGACGTGCCACATGTGAGGCGTTGACTTGACCCTTCTACGGCTGGACCGTTGCTACTGTGACGTTTTCTGAAACTTTTGAAGGCGTTGACTTGACCCTTCTACGGCTGGACCGTTGCTACTGTGACGTTTTCTGAAACTTTTGAACTCCGCTCAAGTGTTGAGCTATTATGGAAATCTTGGGTATTTGATAATCGATCGGAAAGTTTAATACTGTCTATTTATATGGAATGTGATACAATATGTGGAATTCACACAGTTTGGCATGAAATGCGAAATATGTTATATTTCGGATTTACGATGTCTAAAGAGATTGTGGATTCCAAATGTTGTAGTTTTACACTTTCTTTTCTGTGACCGTAAGTGTAATATGTGATATCGCCGGTTTCGTTGCTATATGTCAACGACAATTGGGATGTGCATATTTACTTATGTTGATGACATGTGATGTTATGTGTTGCTGGATATGTTATATTGGATCGTCGCGTTCAGAATAGCCGGGGTTTTTTTATGTCAGATGAGAGTTTTTTATTTTCATTCACGTAAAATAAAATGTATGTAATATTCTTTTATTGGGGAACTTCCGGGATGAGGTCGATGTCACCATTTGTATATTATTTACTTTTCCGCACTAGGATAGACCCAAGGAGGGGAGCACAAGTAATCGGGTTCTAGGGTCCAGTGGGAGACCAACTCGAGAAGTCGGTCCGGGTCTCCTAACCCTAGAATTGGTAGGGTTGCTTGCCGCTCTCGTAGGGGTCTAGGGGTGTGGGTTTGGCTATTCATCGTGACCGTGGAATCCGTGTTTTATAGAGGCTCAAAATAAAACACGGACGTCGTAGTATATCCAATGTTTCATATGTTTCTTCTGCTGCGATATCTGTGATGTGATCATTTGATGTTCTGTGATAAATACTGTATATGGTATATATGATATATTATATAGACGTTATTTATGTTTTACACCCGCACTAGCCCTGCCCTGCTCTGCCGTTAGTTACCTAACCTAACGGTGCACGAGGGGACATCGAGGCGAATGCGGATGGCATAAGTGTACGCCGTATTTATCTGTGATGTTTAGGTGACTTAAATGATGGGAATTCATTAATGTGATTAATGAAAGAAAAGAAACCTAAAAGATGTTGTAGAATCAAATTTTTCAAAAAGGGTAGCTACAGTTTTGCTTTGCATAGTGATATATATGATATATCCCGCACCTTATTCGATGAGGAAAGAGCCGAGATCCCTTCACCAGGAGTGACCTCTTTAGCAAAACTGGCAGATGCTACAACACTCAGTTTGTTTTTGATTGCTTTTGGAGTTTTGCTTTGCATGGTGATATATATGATATATCCCGCACCTTATTCGATGATGAAAGTGCCGAGATCCCTTCACCGGGAGTGACCTCTTTAGCAAAACTAATGAAAGCCTCAAAATCACTCCATTTCAAAATTCACATGATTCTACAACGATATCAAGTTCATTACGCAATACGTTTTCAGAAAAACCTGTCGTAGCCCTCCGTCATTTCAGATAAGTCCTACTTAGTATTCGTGCTACGTTTGTTGACCTCCGTCAAGGCGTAGTGTGTGGTGGCTAACTAGTATTTATCTGCTTATGCATATGATGCAGATTGAATTAGGGTAGTCGTACGACCTTGTTGACCTCCGTCAAGGGTCGTGCGGGTGGGTTTGATTCAATCAAGAAATGACGGGTTGAACTTGACTTGCACCCTATGGTTTGTTGACCTCCGTCAAGGTCATGGGATGCTTGGGGCAAAAATATTATCGGGAATTTCAAGTGTTGAGATTTGCAATGAGATTGCATACCTTCTATGAGATAGTTGGATCCCAATACCCACTGCGAGTAATTGTTACTCCCGGGAGAGTTTTTACACAGGACAATTAGCCGATCAAGTAGGTGTCTAGAAAGGTGTCAACAGGGTTACGCCTCTGGGAAAACGAGGTTTACTTTAATTAGGTCCGTGCGAAAGCACGGGGAACATCCCTCAAAGTACCGACACTGGCCTGGCTGAAAGATTGGCGAAATTGTAGGGTGTAATTAATCCCGGCTAGTCTTTCCTTTTAGGGTTTGAAGGAAGATTTGATAAAAACAGTGGAAGCCATCCTGATTAGATAAGATAATAACCAATCTGATCTCGCAAGAGCATACGCTAAAGTGTTTTCTTCTCTCTCTCTCCACGTAGCAACCATATCATGCCTTAATCAAGATAATAAGATGGATGTATTTGTTAGTTATATGTATGCCCTAGAGGCCATTACTGTACATAGGATGTATATTGTAGTGGATGCTGGGACATATATAGGTAGGACTTTTTTGCTCGACATGATAGTGCGCTATCTGGTTGCTCTTTATCTTAACATGTATACTTTCTGTCTCTCTGATTACAGGTTGATAAAGCCCTTAGGATGTGTACTCGACTTCCAGGACTATGATGAAGATCATACTAGTGGGGCCTGGGTAGTCAATGAGTACATCCTTCATTGTTCCTAGTCGTGGGAATATCGAGACGGGGCATCGATATTCCAGAGTAGACTAGCGTATATCTTCTCGACCCATGTGATGGGCGATGGATGATCCCATATCCATTGGTGTTTGACATCGGAGATGGTATGCGGGTGCTCAGTGGAGACTGGGTACACTGAACGGACTCGCCGAGAACTCCCAGATGGTATTATACCTCACGTCAGATGGCAGTTCTCTGGTGACACTGGTACAGCCTAGTCTGTTGACCCGAGATCGTCATAGAGTCTTGTGTGTCTCCCACTGTGCTTTGATTTCCACCCTACCACGGCTCTACTGAGTCGTGCAAACAGGTGGTTTTTGGGTACAGTCCCGATTCACATGGAGGCAATGAACGATAGGAGGGGATTCGTCTCTCCCGGTATTGGGGGTTGATGTTGTGCTATGCTCGACTGGCCATAACAGGAAATCCCTGGCCAGGGTTGCAGTGATGTACTGGTAAGAGTTATCAGTAGTTTTACGAATGTTATGGACCTTACGTCGGCATGACTTATCGAGCTATTGGGGTCTGACGTTTACCACCCCTAGGCGAGATATGCGACATATCAGACGAACAGACCGGACTATACGGTAAGTGCTACTGGTTGGATTCACAGGAGTGTGAGCGGGCTTGCTCGTCGATCTTCTGATCGCTCAATACCCGGGTGGCCGTTACGTTTAGCAGACCGCTTGCGGCTTGTGGGTGTTTGATATGATCATCATCTGCTGCCGGCGTATTGACGAGTCTTTAGAGTCCTACACAGTGGTTTCCTGGCTCAAGCGAAACGAAATAGGAGCGCATATGAGATATGTGCGGGACCGAGAATAATGCGTGTATGTGATACCGTATTCTATTCTCGCGATGAATGTATCGAATGGTTGTATGCGATATAACCTAGTTATCGAATCGTTGATTCGATAAGCCGATACATTGGATACTAGTCGGTTATATGAGATATGACCGGATCGTTAAATCAAGTATTGATTTAATGATTTAATGCATAATTATATATTTGATATATTACTTTGCATTAACTAGTATTGGTTCATTTAAATTGGATTTTCTCACTTGATGTACACAAGTTGTATATGTGATATACTTTTGTGCACAAGATTGTATCATGTTTGATGATACATGAATGTTAGTGTGTATGTTTAGATTAAACCATGGTTATGTGATGGTTAGGGTTTTCTTTTTCTTATCTATTTATTTATTTATTTTGGCAAAAGATTAAAGAGAAAATGGTGGCTTTCTTTGTTTGTTATTGAAGCTTCTTGCAACTTTGACCAAGTGACCATTTTGTCTTCATGCTTAACCCTAACCCTTCCAACTAACCATGGTCTATTCTCTACACCTAATCATGGTTGCCATATGATAAGTGTTGATTTTTTTTTCTATTTGATAATAACTTATCATATTCTTTTCATCATCTTCTTCTTCTTCAAGAAGAAAAAGCTTGGTAGCTTCAATGGCAACTTGAGCAAATGAGTGAGAAATCCAATTCCAAAGTGAACCCACTTCCTATTTCTTCATCCTCTACCTCTTGCCAAGTAGTATAGGGTGTTTTCTTCACAAGTTTCATGACTTGGTGAAGTTGGAGCTTGATCTTGCGATGCCTCGACGTAGATCATCTTCGGCATCGTAGTCGATGACCTAGCCCGCCCATTTCTCCGATGAAGCCGACACTAGAGTCATGGATTCGATTTGGACAGCGGAGGGACGTCATCACGGAGCCTAGGAGGTGGAGGACCGGATCTACAAAGGTTGTAGCCTCTTTCCTTTTAGATAAAGTTGTTTACTTGCATCGCATCGCCTATATATCTAGTTAACGATCCGTATTAGGGTTTGTAGGCACTTGTAAAACTTTAATTGGGCATGTTTGATCACTTGTGAGACTTCATTAGTGTGCCTAGGAACCCTACAGTGGTATCAGAGCCTAGCTAGAGCCTTAGGCGAAGTCTAGACGGAGTTTGAAGTCCGAACGAACCCGAAACCCTAATACAATAGCCTTCTCTGTACTTTTTTTCAAAAACTGGGGTTTTTCCAGATTAAAAATATGCAGAAAAATCAGCAGGTGATTTTAAGTGTTACTGTGAAATTCGAGTACCTAACTCCATCAAACTGCCGCGGTTCCGCGCCACGAGCATGGCTCGTGCGGCGGTTCCGCGGCCGTACGGCCTCCTTGTTCAGTGAATTTTACACAGTAACTCCTAATTGATAGTGCTGGTTTTCCTGGGAATTTTTAAACTTTACTCAAGAGTTGAGTTTTCTGGGGTTGTATTGGGAGTTCGTAGATTCGATCGGATTATCAGACTTTGTCTATGTGGCTTTCCGGATATTTTTGAATATGTTAAAAAGTTCGACCGGATATAAATACCCACTTTTTCCCCTGCCGGGAAATTTCCAATTGTTGGACTTTTCCGTAGTTTAACGACGTTCTAAGTAGTGCAAGTAACGCGATGGTCCCTCTAGAAGACAACAAACCTTAACTCGATTATGTGACCGTCTTGAACTGCTCTTTGAACCTTCGGGTTTGGGGCAGTACGGCGTGCCACATGTGAGGCGTTGGCTTGACCCTTCTACGGCTAGACCGTTGGTACTGAGGCATGAACTGAATGTTTTTAGACTTATTTCATGTGTTGAGCTGTATCGGGAAAACTTGGGTGTTCGATTGTTCGATCGGAAAGTTTAACATTTTCTATTTATCCGGAATATGATACAATAATTGGAATTCACAAGTAGTTATGAAATAACTGAATGAATGTTATAAATCTAGCACTTTAGTCTCACTTGATCGGTTGCCACGGAGTTTTGATGCGATCAAAAGTCCGTCGCAATCACGTAGCGTACGCGGATACTCGCCGGATAAACTTAATAGACAGCTAAACCCCATAGCCCTGACCAAGTGACTGTAGGAGAACCCCGTCGCCGAAAGCATCCGTACGGGTGCTCGCGGCAGCCGTGTTCCTCCTTGGTGCACTTCGTCGACGGTATCATGGGTGCGGCCGCCTACTAAAGTTTGCGACGAGCATTCGATCAGTTTTTCGGGAATCCTGTTGAATTGCCCGACATGATATTGAAAAGTGTTTTCGATAATGAGACTAAAATGCGGGGTTTATAATTGTTAGCCATGTGATGTCTAAAGAATTCATTTGATTAGGCATGCGATGTCTAAAGAGGTTGCGGATTCCAACTGTTGTAGTTTTACACTTTCTTTTCTGTGACCGTAAGTGTAATATGTGATATCGCCGGTTTCGTTGCTATATGTCAACGACAATTGGGATGCGCATATTTACTTACGTTGATGACATGTGATGTTATGTGTTGCTGGATATGTTATATTGGATCGTCGTGTTCGAATAGCCGGGGGGTTTTTATATGAGACGAGTGTTTTTCATTTTCATTCATGTAAAAACTTGTATGTAATATTCTTTTATTGGGGCACTTCCAGGTTGCGGAAGATGTCACCGTTGATGTATATTATTTACTTTTCCGCATTAGGATAGACCCAAGGAGGGGAGCACAAGTAACCGGGTTCTGGGGTCCAGTGGGAGACCATCTCGAGGAGTCGAGTCCGGGTCTCCTAACCCTAGAATTGATAGGGTTGCTTGCCGCTCTCGTAGGGGTCTAGGGGTGTGGGATTGGCTATTCATCACGACCGTGGAATCCGTGTTTTATACTGGCTCGTATTGAAAACACGGACGTCCTAGTATATCCAATATTTCATATGATATTTTCTGCCGCGTTATCTGTGATGTGATCATATGATGTTCTGTGATAGATATAATATATAGTATATATAATATATTATATAGACGTTACTTATGTTTTACACCCGCGCTAGCCCTGCCCCGCTCTGCCGTTAGTTACCTAACCTAACGGTGCACGAGGGGACATCGAGGCGAATGCGGATGGCATAAGTGTACGTCATATTTATCTGTGATGTTTAGGTAATTTAAATGATGGGATATTCATTAATGAGATTAATGAAAGAAAATAAACCTAATTGATGTTGTGGAATCGAATTTCAAAATAAAAACAGGTAGCTACAGTTCTTGCTTTGCATCGCGGTGTTCCTTGTAGAACATCCTACACCTTATTCGTTGAGGAAAGGACCGAGATCCCTTCACCGGGAGTGACTCCTTTAGCAATAACTGGCAGATGCTACAACCCTCGGTTTGTCCTTTGATTGCTTCTATAGTTTCTATTTTGCACAGTGATATATATGATATATCCCGCACCTCATCCGACGAGGAAAGGGCCGACGATCCCTTCACCGGGAGTGACCCCTTTAGAAAAACTAGAAAAGCCTCAAAAACATTCCATTTAAAAACCATTTGATTCCGCAACGAGATCAAGTTCAAAGCGTTAAAGGTTTTCATAAAAACCAGCCGCAACCCTCCGTCATTTTAGGAAGTAGAGTACTTAGTATTCGTGCTGTGTTTGTTGACCATAGTCAAGGCACAGTGTACGGTAGCTAAGTGATGTCTTCCTACACCGTATATGATGCGATTAGTTAGGACAGTCGCGTGACTTTGTTGACCTTAGTTAAGGGTCATGTGGGTGGGTCTAATTAATCACGAAATGACGGGTAGAACTTGACTAGTACTTATGATTTGTTGACCATAGTTAAGGTCATAGGTGCTAGGGGTAAAAACCTTTATCGGGAGTTTCAAGCGTTGAAATTTGCAATGAGATTGCATACCTTCTATGTGATAGTTGGATCCCGATACCCACTGCGAGTAATTGTTACTCCTGGGAGAGTTTTGCACTTTGCAATTAGCCGATCAAGTAGGTGTCTAGAAAGGTGTCAACGGGGTTACGCCTCTGGGAAAACGAGGTTTACATTAATTAGGTCCGTGCGAAAGCACGGGGAACCTCCCTCAAAGTACCGACACTGGCCTGGCTGAAAGATTGGCGAACTTGTAGAGTGTAATTAATCCCGGCTAGTCTTTCCTTTTAGGGTTTGAAGGAAGATTTGATAAAAACAGTGGGAGCCATCCTGATTAGATAAAATAAATAACCAATCAGATCTTGCAAGAGCGCACGCAGAGTGTTTTCTTCTCTCTCTCTCCAGGTAGCTACCATATCACGCCTTAATCAAGATAATAATATGGATGTATTGACCGAACCCGCTTGTTATACTGAGCTGGGGAACGTTGGTCCCGCTCCAACTTATAATTGTTATAAGACAGAGCAGGAAATAGGGGAATACCAGAATTCCTATGCCGCCCAAACGAAGAAAGTGCATATGATGCATTTCCTTCGGGTGTGTTCATTATAAAGAACTGTTTCTCAGTATCTTCTGCATCCTGGGTATTTGATACCGGATCAGGATCCCAGATATGTAATCTGTTACATAGGGCTACAAAAGGGTAGAAAACTGAGAAAGGGTGATAAGTTTCTTGAGACAGAAACCGGGGCAAGTGTTGCAACCAAGTCTGTTGGTCACTGTCACCCTGTATTAACAATACATTGATTCTGAATAAATGCTATTAGACACCGAACCTGATATACAAAATCATATCAATCTCTTTATTTGTTAAAGAAATGATAGAATTTTGTATTGATGGATAATGTTTTGAACATTTCCTATATCAAAAGTTGATCGGTTCAGGCACGTTATCTAAAAGCATTGATGTTCTAAATCAAACTACAGTTCCTAGTATACAGAACACACACAAGAGGAAGAGTTAAGAAATGAACGAATCCTTCTTGAGGCATTGTAGACTAGGTCATATCAATGCGACCCGACTGGATGAAGTTACATTTTAGATGAATATTTAAATCAGTTTGAATTTACATCTTGTGAAACTTGCCAGTCATGTCACAAAGATTAGATGACCGTAGCCCTGTTTATTGGAAACAGAGAAAGAGTTAATGAACTCTTGGGACTGATACATGATGATGTATGTAAGGTCTCCTGTCTACACATGCCAGGACTGGTTCTTTATACTTCATTATATTCTCTGATAATCTCTCAAGATTCAGTCATATGTTCCTGTTGAAACACAAGTCCGAACCTTTTGAGATATTCACAGAATATAAGCTAGAAGTAGGGAATCAATACGGGTATAAGTATTATGTCCTATGATGAGATCAGGGAGGAGAATACTTATGCATGGCATTCCTGGACCATTCTAAAGGAGAATGAGATTCTCTCTCCGTATTACTCCTCTGAATACACCACAGCACAACGGTGTATCAGGGCGGAGCAATCGCACAATATTAGATATGGTGTGCTCTATGATGAGTATTACTGAGTTACCCATTTCCTTTTGGGAGTTATGCACTTGAGAAGTTGCATACCTATTGAATTAGGGTTCGAATCAGATCACTGCCTATCATTCCATATGAGATATGGTATGGGAAGAGCCTATCTCTTAAGTAAGTTAAGATTTGGGATTGTCCGGCCTATGTCTAAAGCAAAATCCGTACAAGATCGAGGCAAGGTCAGTTCTGTAGAACTGGAAAGGTTCCAGCTATACAAAACTACAGCAGATTTGACAGAACCAAAGGGTTCAATAGTCCCCGACGAACCTCAGCCTCTCCGCCGATCTGGTAGGGTTCCTCACATGCCTGAGAGATACCTCGGTTTCTCGATGACAGTGGGAGCGAGGAATGCATCATGAGAAGATGACCCATCTAGTTTCGAGCAGGCCATCGAGAGTAGGGACTCTGTAAGAATGGCTGGATGCTTAGCGATCTGAGATGGAATCCATATACACCAACAAAGTATGGACTTTGGTTGCGATATCTGAAGGGTTAAATCCCCATCAGGAGCAAGTATATCTTGAGAAGATTACTTGGTGTAGATGGAAAAGTTGAAACTTTCAAAGCTAGACTTGTTAAAGGTTTTCGTCATCGACCAGGCGTGGATAATGATGAAACCTTTTTTCCAGGGACTATGCTTAAGTCCATCCAGATCCTACTTGCCATTGCTACACACCATGACTGCGATATCTGGTGGTTGGGTGTCATGACTGCTTTTCTAAATACTGATTTAGAATAGAAAGTCTATAAGAACACAGCCAGAGAACTTCGTAAACAGTGGGAGCAGCGGAAACATGTGCATGTTGCTTTACAGGATAAAGCAGGCATCGCGGAGTTGGAACATCTGTTTTGATGTGGTAGTCAAAGAGTTTGACTTCATCAAAATGGTAGATGAACCTTGTATGTACAAAAGGGTAGTATGGAGTATGGTAATGATCCTCGTAGAGTACGTGGATGACATACTCTTGATAGGAAAGGAATTTCCTATGCTACGATCGGTCGATCTCCTCTTATCACATAGATTCTCCATATAGGATCAAAGTGATACCTCCTAAATCCTGAGATTTGGATCTATGAGATAGATCTAAATGGATGTTAGGATTCTCACTAGCTGTAGTAAGATTGTATCAATTGATCCAGGGGAGAATCACTGGAAAGGTTCCAGGGTGATAAGGACGACTGAATGTCAGTCGCGGGCATTGTCTTTACCCTCAGTGGAGGGACGGTATGTTGGAAGAGTTCCAAGCTAGATACCGTGGCAAACTAGACGATAAAGGCTGGAAACATCGCTATTATAGATACTACCAAAGAGGCAGTTTGGGTGTATATTGGTCATAAGATGAACTAGGTTCCCACCATTGTGTGACAATGGAATTGTGGCTTTGGCCAAGGAACCAAGATCCCATCAGTGACCCAGACATATTCTGAGGCAGCATCACCTGATCATGGAGATAGTTGATCTCCAGGGTGATCGAGGTAAGGAGAGAAGACTCAGAGGACAACACGGCGGATCCACTCACGAAGGCCTTTTACCAAAGAGAGACTTTTAAGGGATGGTTGAGTATGTGATACTGCAACCACTGCTACAGATGGCCCTAGTGCAAGTGGGAGATTGTTAGTTATATGTATGCCCTAGAGGCCATTACTGTACATAGGATGTATATTGTAGTGGATGCTGGGACATATATAGGTAGGACTTTCTTGCTCGACATGATAGTGTGCTATCTGGTTGCTCTTTATCTTAACATGTATACTTTCTGTCTCTCTGATTACATGTTGATAAAGCCCTTAGGATGTGTACTCGACTTCCAGGACTATGATGAAGATCATACTAGTGGGGCCTGGGTAGTCAATGAGTACATCCTTCATTGTTCCTAGTCGTGGGAATATCGAGACGGGGCATCGATATTCCAGAGTAGACTAGCGTATATCTTCTCGACCCATGTGATGGCCGATGGATGATCCCATATCCATTGGTGTTTGACATCGGAGATGGTATGCGGGTGCTCAGTGGAGACTGGGTACACTGAACGGACTCGCCGAGAACTCCCAGATGGTATTATACCTCACGTCAGATGGCAGTTCTCTGGTGACACTGGTACAGCTTAGTCTGTTGACCCGAGATCGTCATAGAGTCTTGTGTGTCTCCCACTGTGCTTTGATTTCCACCCTACCACGGTGTTGGAGATAGTGCCCTCATAGTCAATTATTGGATCGCAGGTACGTGATTGCAATGATTGCGGAGGACCTATCCCGGTAGCACAGTCTTACTCAAGATGATAATATGCTATCTGGTTTGCCTTTATCAGTCGTGTACATGTTCAGGTGACTAATTGCATGTTACACTTTGATAGAGCCCTTAGGATCTTGCTTTACTACCAACAGTATGATGGCGATCATATACGTGAGAGTTGGGTAGTTTATATGCATATCCTTAATTGTGGTCCCTAGTCGTGGGAGTTTCGAGACAGGGCATCGATACTCCGGAGTAGACTAGTGTGTACAGTCGAGACCCCGACGAGGGGCGGTGGCCGGTCTCACAAGCCACTGGTGTCAGTTGGATCACCTAAGATGTATACAGGTGCTCATTGGGTTATGAGTACACCGGACAGGACTCGCCGGGAATCTGCTAGTTAGTATTATATCTACCGTCAGATAGCAGTTCCCTGGTGACATGTGTACAGATTAGTTCATCGACCTGAGGTCGTCATTTGTCTCGTGTGAGTTCCCACTGTGCTTTGATTTCTACCCTACCACGGCTCAAAGGAGTCGTGCAAACAGGTAGCTTTTGGGTACAGTCCCGAGCCATATGGAGGCACGTGAGCGGATCGGCAGGGGATTCGTCTCTCCCGGTATTGGGGGCGAGGTCGTGCTGTGTCTAGGAGAGCCATTACACAAAGTCCATGGCCATGGCAGGAGATTTACTGGTAGGTACTCCAGTAGTATCTCAGGGTGTAATTGGGCTTCACTCCGACACGACTTATACTGCTATTGGGGGTCTGACGTGACTAGCCCCCTAGGCAGATATGCGATACTCATTGACGAACGGACCGGACTGTATATACATTGTCACTGTTAGGCTCAGTAGGGTTTTTCAGAGGAGTTCTCTCATCGGTCTCCCTTGAGTTCGCTCCTCGGCCACCCTTGAGGTCAGTCCGTGGGCAGCCGTTACGCATTGCTAGTGCCGCTGACGGTTTGTGGTTAAACCCACTGCCAGGGTACTGACGAGTCATTAGAGTCCCCCACAGACAGTTTCCCAAGTTCGGGCGAAACGTTGTAGAGGCCGTATGGTTTTATGGCAGGGTTTGGAAAATGCACGTGCGTTTACGCACGTGTCGATTTTCGGACAGATGATACTGGTCGGCTTTGGTTTAAGCCGGATCCGAGTATTATATTGAGTAGGTATAATATCTTTGTCTCAGTTGCATTTGTATTCGGTCGTAATACAAATGCGGGTATATTTATACAGTTTCGGGGTTATCCTGAAAGTCGTTTCAGGATCACTTTTGGAAGTTGCCAGTTTCCAGTTTTCTATCAGCCGTCTTTTAACATTCGGTTAAAGACGGATTTATCTTTTCTTGGATGAGAGTGAGTCAAGCTTCTAGATGGTTCTAGAAGGTTCTAGATTGGGTGAGGTGTCGAGTGACTCATGCTTTGATTTTAACCACTTTCTTGTTTTGGTTAAGATCTTTTATTTAGCTAAAGATATTTTAAAAGTGAGAAGCTTTTGCTTAAGGTCATCCCCTTCTCCTACGGTCACCTCCCTCTTGCTATATATGGCTTGCCCTCTCTCTCTCCTCATTCTCACTCTCACTTGAGTTTTCATTGCTAGAAAAGATTATGATAGCATTCGGAGTGTATGGAATTTTACAGTTCATTTCATTCCATCACCCGATTTCCACGGCAACTTCATTAACCGATCGTCCACGGATTTGGACGAAGTGAGACAAAGTCATCTACTCATTCTCTACATCAATCTTGGTCGTCTCTTTTAGCAAACTTGACGATCGAGTTGCCTCGAGTCAGAGGCGGGAGCCCGTTTAAAGAACCGATCATGTGGTGCCACCTCGACGAGGAGATCGGAGATCGACGAGATCGGAGCAGCCGCAACGGAGCGTGGGATGATGGTTGAAGAACGAAGGACTCGGATCGTTCAGTATAACCATTCTACACTCTTTACAGTTTGTTAGTTTAGCAATAATGGCAGATCCGGGTTAAAGTATACGATAGCGCCAGTTAAAAGTTTTTGTTCCGCATTTTGGCGTCTGTAGACTGCCGGGGCGCTAACGTAGACTTACAGTGGTATCAGAGCCTAACCATTTTGCTATACTAACTTGTGCTAACGTGTTTAAAACATCGATCCGACCGAAAATCGAAAAACACAAAATCCTAGCTCGACAGTTCTGTTAATTTTAAACGGTCTCAAAATTCATTTCTGTATATCTTAAAAATCCGTGCTGGCATATTTAAGAACCACGACAAAATTTGGGGTCGTGATCCCTCCAGGCTGCCGCGGAAGAGCGGCCAAACCCATGGTTTGGCCGCCCATCCGCGGCAAAGTGGGGAGCACGTGCTCCCAAATTTGGTCAGTGGGTTCTCTGTTGGGTTTTGTGATTTTTGGTATATATATTTTTGGCCCAGGTTTTGTTACTGTTCACCAGTAAGCAGTGGGGCCCACTTTTTGATATTTGGACTTTGGTCGATCGAAATTTAAACACGTTAGTTTACAGTGCTTACATTATATCTCCGACCGGGAATGTCATTTGATCGGTAAACCGCGTCTGATTGCTATAGTTCTTTTAGACGGGTTTGCGAACGTGACATTCGCGTTGATGTTCTGTGTTGTGCTGTGATGTTGCGGATTTGTCGTGGTGGATAGCAGTATGCAATGGTAGTACAGTTTGTGTTTTTTTGTACATTTGATATTGCGGGGCGAGCGTCCAACTTGTGGACAGCCGTCACTGCCTGTTGTATAATATTCTTTTGGGGCACGACCAGGTTGCGGTCGATGTACCTATTGTACTATTTTTCATTACTGTACTAGGTTTTACCCCGCGATGGAGTGCACGGATAGCCGGGTTCGGAAAAGCAACGGGTCCGCATCTCATGGCTTTGAGAGGCAGAGGGACCCCACTTCAGAATTGGCAGACTATTCGCCGCACTCATAGGGGGTACAGGTTGACCCAAGGAGGGGTGCTCAATTTACCGGATTCCGTGAAGTGCCGGGTGTTCCATTCACTATGCTGTGGGGACTACCTCGCTTCAGGTTTTGGCGGGTAACTTGCCGCACCCGTAGGGGTCTAGGTTTCATTGCACAGGCTATCCACACGACAGGGGAACGTCGAGTTTCAGCAGCGGCTCTGTGAAACTCGGGGATCCCAGATATCTGTATTGTTCTGTGATGCTTATTACTTTTCTGTAATGTTGCATACTATCACGCCTGGAGCGATTATTGTATATTGGTTTATATACTATTAGATGTTGTATATGTTTTACACCCGCGCTAGTCCAGTCCCCGCTCTGTCGTTAGTTAAGTAACCTAACGGGTGATGACGGGACCCAGTGACGAATGCGGATGGCATATACGTACATTTTATTTTCGTTCTTTTCTGGTGTGATTGAATGATGGGACTGCGTTGATTCTGATCAATGCAAAGTAAAACAAACCTGTTTGAGTTGTTGGAACAATTTTAAAAAGTGTTGTTACAAAGACGTTTCCTTTTGTTATGCATAGCGGTATTCAGTGGAATATCCTGCACCTCATTCGACGGGGCAAGGGCTGATATCCCTTCACCGGGACTGACCCCTTGGGCAGAAGTTTGCGTCAGCGTAATAACTTCACTATAGTCGATTACAAGTTGCTTTGCATAGCGGTATTCAGTGGAATATCCTGCACCTCATTCCACGAGGAAAGAGCCGAGATCCCTTTACCGGGAGTGACCTCTTTAGCAAAAGGTTTTCGCCACTATATTTTAAAAAAGCTATCAGGTTCCTTCTGCGATATCAAGTTCACTACGCTAAAGGTTTTTCGCCAAAAACCAGCCGTAGCCCTCCGTCACTTCTTTTGAGTATTCAGTAGTATTCAAGCTATGTATTTTAGCCAAAGTTAAGGCATAGTGTTTGGTAGCTGCTGGGTATTCAATTGTTGCATAGATAGATGAGTTAGTTTGGGACAGTCGTTCTGCCGATTGGCCAAAGTCAGGGGCATGTGCGGGTGGGTTCAAATTGACAAGATAGTGACGGGTAGAACTTGGCATGTGACTTATGACATTTTGACCAAAGCCAAGGTTATAAGAGCATGGGGCAAAAATAATATCAGGAGTTTCTAAAGAAACTGAAACTTGCCGAGTATGCGCATACCTTCTGGAGTATGAGTAACGTGGATGCATTCCATCACGTTATCATGCGATGAGAGTTGGATCCTGATTCCCACTGATGAGTTGGTTTACTCTTCGGGTGATCCCGATTGATTCTTCTTTAGGTTTGGAGGAGAATTTGACAGGACAGTGGGAGGTTTCCGGATTAGATAAAATGATGACCATTCTGATCTAGGTTAGAGTGCATGCTGAGTGTTTCTTTTCTCTCTCTCTCTTTGGCAGCGACCTTTGACCGACCCTAGACTATGACTCAGTGACCAGGTTGACCGAACCTTCTTAAAATACTGGCTTTTGGATTGTCTGAGTTGCATAAGTCATTGCCACTCCTTCTTTTACCCTTTGTATTTCTCAGAACACCCGTATTACTACGGATATCCACTTCCATTGGATAGAGCCATCGTATGGTTATATACGAACTCGAAGGGACTTCTTCGAGGATGGATCCAGGTTCAGGAGAAATAGAATTGGTTTATTCAGTTGTCTTTTATTATCACCTTCTCTCAGGTTGCGAGAGCTCCTTGGTTTAGAAGAGTACACCTATTACGCCTAGTGGATAGTCTTATTCCAAACCATAGGCTGGTGCCGAAAGGTAGGGAATGAAGAAAACCAATTAGCCTAAGTAGGGTGTGCAGAAGGTAATATGTAAAGACAAAATAAAGGGATTAGAAAGAGGGCAAAGTAAATTGCGACTGATATCATTCACGACCAAAACCGCGTACTTCATCGCCGCTCCTATTTCACCTTTAAAAGAATAAGGTATTATTCAGTTGTCTTTTATCGTCACCTTCTCTCGAGATGTGAGTACTCCTTGGTTTAGGAGGGTACACCTATTATGCTTACTGGATAGTCTTCTTCCAAACCATAGGCTGGTGCCGAACGGTAGGGAAGGAAGAAAACCATTTAGCCTAACGATGGTGTACAGAAGGTAACGACTAAAGACAAATAAAGGGATTTGAAGAGATGGCAATAAGATATACGGTTGAAGTCATGAATTGGATTATGGAAGAGGCATTGCTATGAATACCAGGATACCCCTACGAAACATTTTCATGTTTCAGTACATTGTTAAAGGAAAAACTGTTTTCCCGATTAGACACTTACTCCAAGGGTATGTATTTACCAGGTTTCATTCTCATATCTGTATGGTTTTACAGATGATGAGTGGGAGTAAGATATTGGGAATTAGGTGATTATCCTCATTATATCGGAATTCGTTGTAATTGGTAATATTTGAGGAAATCTCCAGGGTACAGTTTTCCACCTACAACGCACAAGTAATGAGTTGTTTAACTCAGCGGACTTATACAGAGTATTGTATGTTGTCCAGTGTCCATCAGGACAAAGGGGTAGGTCCTCGTACTATGTTCTGTTTACTTATAACTTCTCTAGTATTTAGACGAGTGTTTCGTAGAAATACAAGGTCTATGTTTTGAGAAGTTGTGGGTATAAGAATAAAGTAGAGAACCAGGTATCACAAGTATCGGGATTCTTCAAAGAGATCGAAGATGTAGATTCTTGTGATTGGTATTCAGATGATAGTGATGGTTTTGAGAAACGTGTTTCTCTTTCAGGTTACTCATAATTGGATGGATTCCTAAGTTGAGTAATGCTGATTAGCCTCTTTCCATTAAATTGATATGCACTGGAGACAGCTGCATGATTTGAATATGGTTCCAATTAAATAAGTGCCAAAGTTTCTGTATTGGATATAGAATGGATCGTACCTTAAAAGAAATTAAGGTACGGGGAGTTGTCCAGCTTATGATTAAAACCAGACACTGGATAACTCAGGGCACGTTTTTGTAATGGCTGTTTGTGGGTTGACCCTGGCTATGACGAGGGTTGATATTCTACCATTTGGAAGATCAATAGTGATATTGTTCTTGACTCGCCACAGTTTTAGTAAAAATGGATCTTTTTCAGAAAACAGTAGTGGGAGTATGGTAGAACTGGAAGTGATTCCAGAACCGCAAATGATTACAGAAAATTTAATAGGACCTATATATTCAATCAGGTTTGACATTCCAATAGCCACTCCGCAGGTATGGTAGGTAACCTCAGACACCCGAGAGGTACTTCGGTAGCCTCAGAGACGGTGACAGGGAGGTTCTTATCTACCAAGACTTGACACTACTGTTGTTCCAGGATATGAGACCCGGTAGGAGGGTTGTCGTAGTCAGTGGGAGCAACGGAAGCATGGTGGGCAAGTAGCTTATGTCTATTTATAGACTTGAGCAGTTATAGCGGAGATAGATCATCTAATTTTGATGTGACAGTCATGGGTTTGACTTCAATCAGAATAGGGGATAGATCAGTTAAGGAGGTAGTAGGGTGTGATGTCATGGTATCTGGATGACATACACAGAGTAGGAAGTAAAATTCCTATACTACGATCGGTTGTACTGTGGTCGTCACACAGTTGTTTCTCCAGACAGGATATGGATATAATATTTGACATTTTTGGTTTCTAGATCTATGGTTTTAGATCTGGATTTGGGTAGTTTCCCAATGTGGGTACTTTGACAGATATTCTAATGGTATTTGGAATAGTTGACTCCTAGCATGGTAGTGTACCTGCAGGTGATGGAGTCACCCTCTCTAAAGGTGTCTTACAGACTA
Organism: Agapanthus africanus; assembly: GCA_030015575.1. NCBI lineage: Eukaryota > Viridiplantae > Streptophyta > Magnoliopsida > Asparagales > Amaryllidaceae > Agapanthus > Agapanthus africanus. The sequence continues at coordinate 276,482,615 of JASDDO010000008.1, forward strand.
AAGGGGAGAGGGATGTGCATGATTGGCAGATCACTTGCTTAGGCAATTGAGTCAATCATGAGATGTCAAGTACCACACCAAATGTTGGTTTTGCACTAGATGCAATAAGTTTGTATTAATCCAATCCTGGAGAAACATAAGGAAGCAGTTTTAGAACATAAGTACATGTTCTACGGATTTGATGATGGCAGCCTCCTTCGGGAGACGATTATCATTCCAGGCTTCAAAGGTGACGTGGATGACAGAGTGATTGTCAGAGTTTTAGTTTTCCCTCTGACGAGGGACAGTATTATGGACAGATGGTCCAAGAGGATACTGTGGGAAGCAAGGTGCCCGATACTGATTAGGTTCAGTGATCGATTCAGTCTAAGAAGTTTGGATATGGAGTTCATTTATGAACCAGGTCCCATCAGATATCCAGACATATTCTAAGACAGGTACTACTCAATTCGGGAGATGGCTTTCTCCGCGAACTTGAGATTAAGAGAGATACAGAAAGAAACTTCTAGGCGGATCCACTCACCGAGGCTATTTCTCGAACACAATAGTTTTACAAACGGGCTTTGTGAAACTGATTAGTAGAGGAGTTGGATGTTCGGTTTCACACGGGCTGTGAGTAGTCGACATCGCAATATTAGCCTTGAGTGCAAGTGGGAGATTGTTGGAGATAGTGCCCTCATAGTCAATTATTGGATCGCAGGTACGTGATTGCAATGATTGCGGAGGACCTATCCCGGTAGCACAGTCTTACTCAAGATGATAATATGCTATCTGGTTTGCCTTTATCAGTCGTGTACATGTTCAGGTGACTGATTGCATGTTACACTTTGATAGAGCCCTTAGGATCTTGCTTTACTACCAACAGTATGATGGCGATCATATACGTGAGAGTTGGGTAGTTTATATGCATATCCTTAATTGTGGTCCCTAGTCGTGGGAGTTTCGAGACAGGGCATCGATACTCCGGAGTAGACTAGTGTGTACAGTCGAGACCCCGACGAGGGGCAGTGGCCGGTCTCACAAGCCACTGGTGTCAGTTGGATCACCTAAGATGTATACAGGTGCTCATTGGGTTATGAGTACACCGGACAGGACTCGCCGGGAATCTGCTAGTTAGTATTATATCTACCGTCAGATAGCAGTTCCCTGGTGACATGTGTACAGATTAGTTCATCGACCTGAGGTCGTCATTTGTCTCGTGTGAGTTCCCACTGTGCTTTGATTTCTATCCTACCACGGCTCAAAGGAGTCGTGCAAACAGGTAGCTTTTGGGTACAGTCCCGAGCCATATGGAGGCACGTGAGCGGATCGGCAGGGGATTCGTCTCTCCCGGTATTGGGGGCGAGGTCGTGCTGTGTCTAGGAGAGCCATTACACAAAGTCCATGGCCATAGCAGGAGATTTACTGGTAGGTACTCCAGTAGTATCTCAGGGTGTAATTGGGCTTCACTCCGACACGACTTATACTGCTATTGGGGGTCTGACGTGACTAGCCCCCTAGGCAGATATGCGATACTCATTGACGAACGGACCGGACTGTATATACATTGTCACTGTTAGGCTCAGTAGGGTTTTTCAGAGGAGTTCGCTCATCGGTCTCCCTTGAGTTCGCTCCTCGGCCACCCTTGAGGTCAGTCCGTGGGCAGCCGTTACGCATTGCTAGTGCCGCTGACGGTTTGTGGTTAAACCCACTGCCAGGGTACTGACGAGTCATTAGAGTCCCCCACAGACAGTTTCCCAAGTTCGGGCGAAACGTTGTAGAGGCCGTATGGTTTTATGGCAGGGTTTGGAAAATGCACGTGCGTTTACGCACGTGTCGATTTTCGGACAGATGATACTGGTCGGCTTTGGTTTAAGCCGAATCCGAGTATTATATTGAGTAGGTATAATATCTTTGTCTCAGTTGCATTTGTATTCGGTCGTAATACAAATGCGGGTATATTTATACAGTTTCGGGGTTATCCTGAAAGTCGTTTCAGGATCACTTTTGGAAGTTGCCAGTTTCCAGTTTTCTATCAGCCGTCTTTTAACATTCGGTTAAAGACGGATTTATCTTTTCTTGGATGAGAGTGAGTCAAGCTTCTAGATGGTTCTAGAAGGTTCTAGATTGGGTGAGGTGTCGAGTGACTCATGCTTTGATTTTAACCACTTTCTTGTTTTGGTTAAGATCTTTTATTTAGCTAAAGATATTTTAAAAGTGAGAAGCTTTTGCTTAAGGTCATCCCCTTCTCCTACGGTCACCTCCCTCTTGCTATATATGGCTTGCCCTCTCTCTCTCCTCATTCTCACTCTCACTTGAGTTTTCATTGCTAGAAAAGATTATGATAGCATTCGGAGTGTATGGAATTTTACAGTTCATTTCATTCCATCACCCGATTTCCACGGCAACTTCATTAACCGATCGTCCACGGATTTGGACGAAGTGAGACAAAGTCATCTACTCATTCTCTACATCAATCTTGGTCGTCTCTTTTAGCAAACTTGACGATCGAGTTGCCTCGAGTCAGAGGCGGGAGCCCGTTTAAAGAACCGATCATGTGGTGCCACCTCGACGAAGAGATCGGAGATCGACGAGATCGGAGCAGCCGCAACGGAGCGTGGGATGATGGTTGAAGAACGAAGGACTCGGATCGTTCAGTATAACCATTCTACACTCTTTACAGTTTGTTAGTTTAGCAATAATGGCAGATCCGGGTTAAAGTATACGATAGCGCCAGTTAAAAGTTTTTGTTCCGCATTTTGGCGTCTGTAGACTGCCGGGGCGCTAACGTAGACTTACACACGGCTCTACTGAGTCGTGCAAACAGGTGGTTTTTGGGTACAGTCCCGATTCACATGGAGGCAATGAGCGATAGGAGGGGATTCGTCTCTCCCGGTATTGGGGGTTGATGTTGTGCTATGCTCGACTGGCCATAACAGGAAATCCCTGACCAGGGTTGCAGTGATGTACTGGTAAGAGTTATCAGTAGTTTCACGAATGTTATGGACCTTACGTCGGCATGACTTATCGAGCTATTAGGGTCTGACGTTTACCACCCCTAGGCGAGATATGCGACATATCAGACGAATAGACCGGACTATACGGTAAGTGTTACTGGTTGGATTCACAGGAGTATGAGCGGGCTTGCTCGTCGATCTTCTGATCGCTCAATACCCGGGTGGCCGTTACGTTTAGCAGACCGCTTGCGGCTTGTGGGTGTTTGATATGATCATCATCTGCTGCCGGCGTATCGACGAGTCTTTAGAGTCCTACACAGAGGTTTCCTGGCTCAAGCGAAACGACTAGCTAAGTTGCATAAGGATGGATATTTAAATCCGTTTGAATTTTCATCTTATGACACTTGCCAGTCATGTCTCAAAGGCAAGATGACCAAAACTCCGTTTACGGGACACGGAGAGAGAGTTACCGAACTCTTGGGACTGATACATAGTGATGTATGCGGTCCCATTGTTAGTTATGTATATGCCCTAGAGGCCATTGTTGTACATATGATGTATATTATAATGGATGCTTGGTTATATATAGAGAAGACTTTCTTGCTCGTCATGATAGTATGCTATTTGGTTTCACTTTATCTTAACATGTTGACTTGTATTGGTTTACTGTTTTACTCTCACATGTTGATAAAGCCCTTAGGATCTGTACTCGACTACTGGGACTATGATGAGATCATACTAGTGGGGCCGCGGTAGTCGATGAGTACATCCTATAACTGTTCCTAGTCGAGGGTATATCGAGACAGGGCATCGATACACCAGAGTAGACTAGCGTATACGCATCTTGACCCATATGATGGGCGATGGATGATCCCATATCCATCGGTGTTTGACATCAGAGATGGTGTACGGGTGCTCAGTGGAGACTGGGTACACTGGACGGACTCGCCGAGAACTCCCAGATGGTGATATACCACACGTCAGATGGCAGTTCTCCGGTGACACAGGTACAGGGTAGTCTGTAGACCCGAGATCGTCATAGAGTCTTGTGTGATTCCCACTGTGCTTTGATTTCCACCTTACCACGTCCATGAGGGCGTGCAAAACGGTGGCTTTTGGGTACAGTCCCGAATCACATGGAGGCAATGAGCGATAGGAGGGGATTCGTCTCTCCCGGTATAGGGAGTTGATGTTGTGCTGTGTTCGATTGGCTATAACTGGAAGTCCCTGGCCAGGGCTGATATAGAGATTTACTGGTAAGTGTTACTAGTAGTTTCTCGACCCGTTATGAGCCACACATCGACACGACTTATCGGTTACTGGGGTCTGACGTATACCACCCCTAGACTTGATATGCGACATATCAGACGAACAGACCGGACTGTACGGGAGTGTTACTGGTTGGATTCACAGGAGAACGCACAGGCTAGCTTGTTGATCTTCTGATCGCTCAATACCTGGGTGGCTGTTACGTTTAGCTGACCGCTTGCAGCTTGTGGGTGTTTGATATGATCATCACCTGCTACCGGCGTATTGACGATTCTTTAGAGTCCTACACAGAGGTTTCTTGGCTCAGGCGAAACAGAGTAGTGGCACATATGTGATATGCGCAGGAGCGAGAATAATGCGATATGGGATACCGTATTAGATTCTCGCGATATATGGATATGAACCGGGTCATCGGATCAAGTGTTGATTCGATGAATCGGTACATGATATATTAGTCGGTTATATTCGATATAGCCGGATCGTCGGATGAAGTGTTGATTCGATGATTTAATATATAATAATATATATGATATATTATTATATTAACTAATATTGGCTTACTTTATTATTTCATTTTCTCAGTGGATGATACATTGATATATATGCGATATATGTTAATTGTATTATTTTCTTTTGTTGCAAATATATAATATATATGTGATATATATTATTGTGACATGATATGATTAATTGTTAAACATGTTTAAGGATGATTAATTGAGGTTAGGGTTTGATTGGGTTTAGTTGCTTCAAGTTCTTTCTAGAAGCAATTTTCTTTTGTCATTTGTAAAGATATTTTGGATGACACATTTTTTAACTTAACCAAACCCTAACCCTAATTGTTTCTCTACACATTCTCATCCATTCATCCTTGACCATGGTTAATAATTAAATCATATGCTTATATTTCTATTCATCACAAAAGGAAAAGATTATTCATTATCTTTTTGATTATCCATTATCTTCTTCTTCTTCTCTCTTGAAGAAGCTCTCTTGATTTTCTTAAGTGATGATAAAATATGAGAAAATGATATAAAAAGAAAGCAAAATCACTACTCTCTCATCCTCATCTCATCTAGCCCATGTGATTAGGGTGTTCTTCTCTTTTGAGTGAGAAAGCTTGAGTCGAAGCAAACCTCGAGGTAGATCATCGGAGATTTGGAATACGACGAGCTAGAATGGATCGTTCGAGTCGTGGAGCCTCTCATGAGTCCGGGAGATCGTGGATCGCGGCAAAGGGACTTCTACTCGGAGCTTGTGAAGTGAAGGAGCGGACTACAAAGGTTGTAATCCCTCACACTTAGATAAAAGTTATCTAATTGCATATTAAACCCTAATAATCTTGCAAAGATCCCGGCTTTGGGTTGTTCGGCACGTCTAAAATTTAATCCGGGCATGTTTGTTGCCTTTAGAACCTTCACAAGAGTGCCTAGGAACCCTACAGTGGTATCAGAGCCTAGTTAGAGCATTAGGCGATGTGTTTACGAAGTTAAAACTCCGATCGAACCCGGAACGGACAAAATGGACCCCTCTCTGGAAATTTTTAAATTTTGGGATTTTTCAGAGTTAAAAATATGTAAAAAAATCAGCAGGGAATTCTAAGAATTACCATGAAACACGTGCCCACAATTCCACCAAAGTAGCGCGGAAGCGCGGTAGAAAGGGGGTTCGCGCGGCCCTTCCGCGGCGGTACTGTTGAATTGGGACACGTGGCTTCATGGTATTGCTCGTAGTTACTTGCTGAGTATTCTGGATATTTTTAATCTATCTCAGGTGTTTATAAAATCTGGGGTTTATTTTGTAATCGTAGATTCGATCGGAATATTTAAATTCGTATTTCTTTCCGGATATTTAGAAATTGTTAAACTAGTTGAACGGATATCATTAACCGACTTTTTCCCGGCACGGCAAACTTTCAAGCGTTGAATTTTTATTGGGTTTAAATCTTTCGGAAAATTGTACAAGTTAAGCGGTGGACCCTCTAGAAGACAACAAACCTTAACTCGATTATGTGACCGTCTTGAACTGCCTTTTGAACCTTCGGGTTTGGGGCAGTACGGCGTGCCACATGTGAGGCGTTGGCTTGGCCCTTCTACGGCTGGATCACTGGTACTGTGACATATTCTGAGATTATTTGAACTCCGCTCAAGAGTTGAGCACTTCGGGAAATTTTGGGTGTTTGATTATCTGTTCAAATAGTTTAATACCGTATATTTATCTGGAATGTGATACAATATGTGGAATTCATAGAGTTAGGCATGAAATACGAAGTATGTGATATTTCGGATTTACGATGTCTAAAGTGATTGTGGATTCCAAATATTGTAGTTTTACACTTTCTTTTCTGTGACCGTAAGCGTAGTATGTGGTGTATCGCCGGCTTCGTTGCTATACATCAACGACAATCGGGATACGCATGCTTGCTTACGTTGATGATATGAGATATTATGTGTTGCTGTGATATGTTATATTGGATCGTCGCAATCAGAATAGCCGGGGGTTTTATGTGAGATGAGGGTTTTTATTTTCATTCATGTAAAATTCATTTGTAATGTAATATTCTTTTATTTGGGGCACTTCCAGGATGCGGTTGCTGTCACCAGTGTATATTATTTACTTTTCCGCATTAGGTAGACCCAAGAAGGGGAGCACAAGTAACCGGGTTCTAGGGTCCAGTGGGAGGCCATCTCGAGGAGTCGAGACCGGGTCTCCTAACCCTAGAATTGGCAGTGTTACTTGCCGCTCTCGTAGGGGTCTTGGGATGTGGGTTTGGCTATTCGTCGCGACCGTGGAATCCGTGTTTTATACAGGCTCGTATTAAAAACACGGACATCCTAGTATATCCAATATTTCATATATGTTCTTCTGCTGCAATGTTCTGTGATGAGATCATATTACTGCCTGAGACGAATGCTTATACTATATATATATGCTGATATATAAATATTACTGCTTTCGTTTCTTCTGTGATGCTTAGGAAGCATAAGCTGATGGGATTTTTATTAATGAGATTAATAAAAGAAAAGAAACCTAAAGATTTTGTAGAATCAAAACTTAATAAAAAGGGTAGCTACAGTTTTGCTATGCACAGTGATATATACGATATATCCTGCACCTTATTCGATGAGGAAAGGACCGAGATCCCTTCACCGGGAGTGACTCCTTTAGCGAAACTGGCAGATGCTACAGAACGCGGTTTGTCTTTTGATTGCTTTAAGTGTTTTGCTTTGCACAGCGGTATATATGATATATCCTGCACCTTATTCGATGAGGAAAGGGCCGACGATCCCTTCACCGGGAGTGTCCCCTTTAGCGAAACTAAGAAAAGCCTCAAAAACACTCCTTTTCAAAACTTCACTCGATTCTACGACGATATCAAGTTCATTACGCTCAGGGTTTTTTGAAAAACCTGCGTAGCCCTCCGTCATTTCAGATAGAGACTAGTTAGTATTCGTGCTGCGTTTGTTGACCTTAGCCAAGGCGTGGTGTACGGTAGATAATTAGTATTTATCTGCTAAAACATGAGATGTGATTGAGTTAGGGTAGTCGTGCGACTTTGTTGACCTTAGCCAAGGGTCGTACGGGTGGGTTTAATTCAATCAAGAAATGACGGGTTAAACTTGACTAGCGCTTATGATTTGTTGACCTTAGCCAAGGTCATAAGTTGCTAGGGGCAAAAGCATTATCGGGAATTTCAAGTGTTGAAATTTGTAATGAGATTGCATACCTCCTATGAGATAGTTGGATCCTGATACCCACTGCGAGTAAGAGTTACTCCTGGGAGAGTTTTACACAGGACAATTAGTCATTCAAGTAGGTGTCTAAGAAAAGTGTTAACGAGGTTACGCCTCTGGGAAAACGAGGTTTACATTAATTAGGTCCGTGCGAAAGCACGGGGAACCTCCCTCAAAGTACCGACACTGATCTGGCTGAAAGATTGACGAAATTGTAGGGTGTAATTAATCCCGGCTAATCTTACCTTTTAGGGTTTTAAGGTAGATTTGATAAAAACAGTGGGAGACATCCTGATTAGATAAGATAATAACCAATCTAATCTTGCAAGAGCATACGCTAAAGTGTTTTCTTCTCTCTCTCTCCAGGTAGCGACCATTTCAGGCCATAATCAAGATAATAATATGGATGTATTGACTGAACCTGATTATTGTACTGAGCAAGGGAACGTCAGACCCGTTCTTTCTTATAAAAGTTATAAGACTGAACAGGAAACAGGAGAATATCTAGATTCTCACGCCGCCCAAAAGAACATGCATGTTGATGCATCTTCTTCAGGTGTGTTTGTTATTGAGAACTGTTTCTCAGTTCACCCTACGTCCTGGGTATTAGATACCGGATCAGGATCCCACATATGCAAACAGTTGCATGGGCTACGTAAAGGTAGAGAACTGGGAAAAGGTGATCATTCCGTTCAAGTAGGGAACGGTGCAAGTATTGTAGCCAAAGCAGTTGGCGAATATCACCTTGTATTACTAAGTCGTAATACACTGATTCTAAATGAATGCTATTATATACCGAACATGATGTGCAACATTATATCAGTTTCTTTATTGAGTAAAGAGGGATATAATTTTGTAGCACAGGATAATGTTATGAACATATTCCTAGATCAAAAGTTGATTGCATCAGGCTCGTTACATAATGGCATATTCATTCTAAATCAGAATACAGTCCTGAATATACAAAACACAAACAAGAGGAAAAGTTCAGATGTGAACGAATCCTACTTGTGGCATTGTAGACTTGGTCATATCAATGCGACACGACTGGCTAAGTTACATAGAGATGGTTATTTGAATCCGTTCGAATTATCATCTTATGATACTTGCCATTCATGTCTCAAAGGAAAAATGACCAAAGCTCCGTTTAGTGGACACGGAGAAAGAGTTGCTGAACTCTTAGGACTGGTACATAGTGATGTATGCGGTCCCATGTCTACGCATGCCAGGAACGGTTCTTCCTACTTCATTACATTCACTGACGATCTCTCAAGATTCGGATATGTGTTCCTGATGAAACACAAGTCTGAAGCTTTTGAGAAATTCAGAGAATATAAGCACGAAGTAGAGAACCAAACGGGCAAAAGTATTAAGATTCTTCGATCTGATCGAGGAGGTGAATACTTAAGCGGTGAGTTCCTAGATTATCTAAAAGAGAATGGGATTCTCTCTCAGCTTACTCCTCCTTATACACCACAGCACAACGGTGTATCTGAGCGGAGGAATCGCACACTATTAGATATGGTGCGCTCTATGATGAGCACTGCTGAGTTACCTATTTCCTTTTGGGGGTATGCGCTGGAGACAGCCATATATCTATTGAATAGAGTTCCAACTAAATCAGTGCCTACCACTCCATATGAGATATGGAATGGGAAGAGACCGTCTCTTAAAAGAGTTAAGATATGGGGTTGTCCGGCCTATGTTAAAAAGCAAAATCCGGACAAACTCGAGGCACGATCAGTTCTTTGTAAGTTTGTAGGATATCCAAGCAATTCGTATGGATATCTATTCTACCACGTTGAACAACAAAAGGTGTTTGTTGCTCAACATGCCACCTTTTTAGAAAAGGAATTTCTTGGAAAAGAAATTAGTGGCTCTGAGGTAGAACTGGAAGAAGTTCCAGCAGAACAAACTACAACAGATAATTTAGTGGAACCAGAGGATTCAGTAGTACCCGAAGAACCCCAGCCTCTCCGCCGATCTAGTAGGGTTTCTCGTCCACCTGAGAGATACTACGGTTTTCTCATTGATGGTGGAAGCGAGGATTGCATCATGGATGATGATGAACCCACTAGTTTCGAGCAGGCCATCACAAGTACTGACTCTGTAAAATGGCTGGATGCAATGCGATCTGAGATGGAATCCATGTACACCAATAAAGTGTGGATTTTAGAAAATGCTCCTGAAGGGGTAAAACCCATTGGGAGCAAGTGGATTTTTAAAAAGAAATTTGGTGTAGATGGAAAAGTTGAGACTTTCAAAGCTAGACTTGTAGCAAAGGGTTTTCGTCAACGTCCAGGTGTGGATTATGACGAAACCTTTTCTCCAGTAGCTATGCTTAAGTCCATCCGGATCTTACTTGCCATTGCTGCATACCATGACTATGAAATCTGGCAAATGGATGTTAAGACCGCCTTTCTAAACGGTGATTTAGAAGAGTGCGTGTACATGACTCAGCCAGAGGGCTTCGTAGATAGTGGGAGCAGCGGTAAAGTGTGCAAGCTGCTTAAATCCATTTATGGGTTAAAGCAAGCATCGCGGAGTTGGAACATCTGTTTTGATGTTGTAGTCAAAGAGTTTGACTTCATCAAAAATATAGATGAACCTTGTATCTATAAGAAGGTGGCAGAGGGTAAGGTAGTCTTCCTCGTATTGTACGTGGATGACATACTCTTGATAGGAAATGATATTCCTATGCTGCAATCAGTCAAGCTCTTCTTATCACAAAGATTCTCAATGAAAGATCTAGGTGATGCCTCCTGCATATTGGGAATCATGATCTATAGAGATAGATCTAAACGGATACTGGGATTGTCCCAATCCAGGTACATTGACACCATACTAAAGAGGTTTAGTATGGAAGAATCCAAACGTGGGAATCAGCCCACGATATCTGGACTCACTCTCTCCAAAGAGATGTCTCCCAAGACTGATTTGGAGAGAGCTCGCATGCAAGGGATACCCTATGCTTCGGCAGTAGGCTCTATCATGTATGCGATGCTATGTACCAGACCCGATGTAGCATACTCACTAAGTGTAGTGAGTCGGTATCAAGCAGATCCTGGAGAGAGTCATTGGACAGCAGTGAAGAACATTCTCAAGTACTTGCGAAGGACTAAGGAGATGTTCTTGGTGTATGGTAACGGTGAACTCCAGGTGGAGTCCTTTACCGATTCCAGCTTCCAAAGTGATAAGGACGACTCTAAGTCGCATTCGGGTTTTGTCTTTACCCTCAATGGAGGGGCGGTATGTTGGAATAGTTCCAAACAGGATACCGTTGCAGACTCAACGATGGAGGCTGAATACATCGCTGCCAACGATGCTGCCAAAGAGGCTGTCTGGATCAAGAAGTTCATTAGTGAACTTGGTGTGGTTCCATCCATTGAGCATCCAATACCTCTGTATTGCGATAACAATGGAGCTGTGGCTTTGGCCAAGGAACCCAGGTCCCATCAGAAGTCCAGACATATTCTGAGGCGGTATCACCTGATCAGGGAGATAGTTGATCGCCGGGAGATTGAGGTCAGGAGAGTAGATACGAAGGACAACACTGCGGATCCATTCACGAAGGCTATTCCCCAGATACAGTTTGAGAGATTATTCGGGATGCTAGGTATGAGATACTACAGCAGCTGGCCTTAGTGCAAGTGGGAGATTGTTAGTTATGTATATGCCCAAGAGGCCATTGTTGTACATATGATGTATATTATAATGGATGCTTGGTTATATATAGAGAAGACTTTCTTGCTCGTCATGATAGTATGCTATTTGGTTTCACTTTATCTTAACATGTTGACTTGTATTGGTTTACTGTTTTACTCTCACATGTTGATAAAGCCCTTAGGATCTGTACTCGACTACTGGGACTATGATGAGATCATACTAGTGGGGCCGCGGTAGTCGATGAGTACATCCTATAACTGTTCCTAGTCAAGGGTATATCGAGACAGGGCATCGATACACCAGAGTAGACTAGCGTATACGCATCTTGACCCATATGATGGGCGATGGATGATCCCATATCCATCGGTGTTTGACATCAGAGATGGTGTACGGGTGCTCAGTGGAGACTGGGTACACTGGACGGACTCGCCGAGAACTCCCAGATGGTGATATACCACACGTCAGATGACAGTTCTCCGGTGACACAGGTACAGGGTAGTCTGTAGACCCGAGATCGTCATAGAGTCTTGTGTGATTCCCACTGTGCTTTGATTTCCACCTTACCACGTCCATGAGGGCGTGCAAAACGGTGGCTTTTGGGTACAGTCCCGAATCACATGGAGGCAATGAGCGATAGGAGGGGATTCGTCTCTCCCGGTATAGGGAGTTGATGTTGTGCTGTGTTCGATTGGCTATAACTGGAAGTCCCTGGCCAGGGCTGATATAGAGATTTACTGGTAAGTGTTACTAGTAGTTTCTCGACCCGTTATGAGCCACACATCGACACGACTTATCGGTTACTGGGGTCTGACGTATACCACCCCTAGACTTGATATGCGACATATCAGACGAACAGACCGGACTGTACGGGAGTGTTACTGGTTGGATTCACAGGAGAACGCACAGGCTAGCTTGTTGATCTTCTGATCGCTCAATACCTGGGTGGCTGTTACGTTTAGCTGACCGCTTGCAGCTTGTGGGTGTTTGATATGATCTTTACCTGCTACCGGCGTATTGACGATTCTTTAGAGTCCTACACAGAGGTTTCTTGGCTCAGGCGAAACAGAGTAGTGGCACATATGTGATATGCGTAGGAGCGAGAATAATGCGATATGGGATACCGTATTAGATTCTCGCGATATATGGATATGAACCGGGTCATCGGATCAAGTGTTGATTCGATGAATCGGTACATGATATATTAGTCGGTTATATTCGATATAGCCGGATCGTCGGATGAAGTGTTGATTCGATGATTTAATATATAATAATATATATGATATATTATTATATTAACTAATATTGGCTTACTTTATTATTTCATTTTCTCAGTGGATGATACATTGATATATATGCGATATATGTTAATTGTATTATTTTCTTTTGTTGCAAATATATAATATATATGTGATATATATTATTGTGACATGATATGATTAATTGTTAAACATGTTTAAGGATGATTAATTGAGGTTAGGGTTTGATTGGGTTTAGTTGCTTCAAGTTCTTTCTAGAAGCAATTTTCTTTTGTCATTTGTAAAGATATTTTGGATGACACATTTTTTAACTTAACCAAACCCTAACCCTAGTTGTTTCTCTACACATTCTCATCCATTCATCCTTGACCATGGTTAATAATTAAATCATATGCTTATATTTCTATTCATCACAAAAGGAAAAGATTATTCATTATCTTTTTGATTATCCATTATCTTTTTCTTCTTCTCTCTTGAAGAAGCTCTCTTGATTTTCTTAAGTGATGATAAAATATGAGAAAATGATATAAAAAGAAAGCAAAATCACTACTCTCTCATCCTCATCTCATCTAGCCCATGTGATTAGGGTGTTCTTCTCTTTTGAGTGAGAAAGCTTGAGTCGAAGCAAACCTCGAGGTAGATCATCGGAGATTTGGAATACGACGAGCTAGAATGGATCGTTCGAGTCGTGGAGCCTCTCATGAGTCCGGGAGATCGTGGATCGCGGCAAAGGGACTTCTACTCGGAGCTTGTGAAGTGAAGGAGCGGACTACAAAGGTTGTAATCCCTCACACTTAGATAAAAGTTATCTAATTGCATATTAAACCCTAATAATCTAGCAAAGATCCCGGCTTTGGGTTGTTCGGCACGTCTAAAATTTAATCCGAGCATGTTTGATGCCTTTAGAACCTTCACAAGAGTGCCTAGGAACCCTACACCCATGTCTACACATGCCAGGGATGGTTCTTCGTACTTCATTACATTCACTGACGATCTCTCTAGATTCGGATATGTGTTCCTGATGAAACACAAATCAGAAGCTTTTGAGAAATTTAGAGAATATAAACAAGAAGTCGAGAACCAAACCGGGAAAAGTATTAAAATCCTTCGATCTGATCGAGGAGGTGAATACTTGAGCAATGAATTCCTGGACTTCTTAAAAGAGAATGGGATTCTCTCTCAGCTAACTCCTCCATATACACCACAGCACAACGGTGTATCTGAACGGAGGAACCGCACCCTATTAGATATGGTGCGCTCCATGATGAGTGTAGCTGAGTTACCTATTTCCATCTGGGGGTATGCACTGGAGACAGCAGCATACCTACTGAATAGAGTTCCTACCAAATATGTGCCTACCACCCCATATGAGATATGGGAGGGGAAGAGACCATATCTTAATTTTATTAAGATATGGGGTTGCCCGGCCTATGTCAAAAGACAAAAACCGGACAAACTCGAGGCAAGGTCTGTTTTGTGTAAGTTTGTTGGATATCCCAAGCATTCGCGAGGGTATATCTTCTACCACAGTGATGAACAAAGGGTGTTTGTTGCTCAACACGCCACCTTTTTAGAAAAGGAATTTCTTGCAAAAGAAATTAGTGGCTCTGAGGTAGAACTGGAAGAGGTTCCAGCTATACAAACCACAACAGAAGATTTGGTAGAACCAGAGGATTCGGTAGTTCCCAATGAACCCAGCCACTCCGCAGATCTAGTAGGGTTCCTCACCCACCTGAGAGATACTATGGTTTTCTCATGGATGGTGGGAGCGAGGATTGCATCATGGTTGGTGATGACCCAACTAGCTTCGAGCAGGCCATCACGAGTGGGTACTCAGTGAAATGGATGGATGCAATGCGGTTCGAGATGGAATCCATGTACACCAACAAAGTGTGGACTTTGGAAGTTGCTCCTGAAGGGGTAAAACCCATTGGGAGCAAGTGGATCTTCAAGAAAAAACTTGGTGTAGATGGGAAAGTGGAGACTTTCAAAGCTAGACTTGTTGCAAAGGGTTTTCGTCATAGACCAGGTGTGGACTATGACGAAACCTTTTCTCCAGCGGCTATGCTTAAATCCATCCGGATCATGCTTGCCATCGCTGCATATCATGACTACGAAATCTGGCAAATGGATGTTAAGACCGCCTTTCTAAACGGTGATTTAGAAGAGTGCGTGTACATGACTCAGCCAGAGGGCCTCGTAGATAGTGGGAGCAGCGGGAAGGTGTGCAAGCTGCTTAAATCCATTTATGGATTGAAGCAAGCATCGCGGAGTTGGAACATCTGCTTTGACGTCGTTATCAAAGAGTTTGATTTCGTCAAAAACGTAGATGAACCTTGTATCTACAAGAAGGTGGCAGAGAGTAAGGTTGTCTTTCTCGTATTGTACGTGGACGACATACTCTTGATAGGAAATGACATTCCTATGCTGCAATCGGTGAAGCTCTTCTTATCACAAAGATTCTCAATGAAAGATCTTGGTGATGCCTCCTGCATATTGGGAATTATGATCTATAGAGATAGATCTAAAAGGATATTGGGATTGTCCCAATCCAGGTACATTGACACTATACTAAAGAGGTTTAGTATGGAAGAGTCCAAACGTGGGTTTTTACCCACGATCTCAGGGCTCACTCTCTCCAAAGAGATGTCTCCCAAGACTGATTTGGAGAGAGCTCGCATGCAAGGGATACCCTATGCTTCGGCAGTAGGCTCTATCATGTACGCGATGATATGTACCAGACCCGATGTAGCATACTCACTAAGTGTAGTGAGTAGGTATCAAGCTGATCCTGGAGAGTCACTGGACAGCTGTGAAGAGCATTCTCAAGTACTTATGAAGGACTAAAGAGATGCTCTTGGTGTATGGTAATGGAGAACTCCAAGTGGAGTCCTTTACCGATTCAAGCTTCCAGAGTGATAAGGACGACTCTAAGTCGCAGTCGGGATTTGTCTTTACCCTTTACGGAGGGGCGGTTAGCTGGAAGAGTTCCAAGCAGGAAACCGTGGCAGACTCGACGATGGAGGCTGGATACATCGCTGCCAACGATGCTGCCAAAGAGGCTGTCTGGATCAAGAAGTTCATTACTGAACTTGGAGTGGTTCCATCCATTGAACATCCAATACCTTTCTATTGCGATAACAATGGAGCGGTGGCTTTGGCCAAGGAACCCAGGTCCCATCAGCGATCCAGGCATATTCTGAGGCGGTATCACCTGATCCGGGAGATAGTTGATCGCCGGGAGATCGAGGTCAGGAGGGTTGACACGAAGAACAACACTGCGGATCCACTTACGAAGGCCATTCCCCAGATACAGTTTGAGAGACTCTTCGGGATGCTCGGTATGCGATACTACAGCAGCTGGCCCTAGTGCAAGTGGGAGATTGTTAGTTGTATGTATGCCCTAGAGGCCAGTATTGTACAGATGATGTATATTATATTGGATGCTTGGACATATATAGAGAGGACTTTCTTGCTCGATATGATAGTATGCTATCTGGTTGCTCTTTATTTTAACATGTATACTTGTCTCTTTATACTGTCTTATCGTTACATGTTGGTAAAGCCCTTAGGATGTGTACTTGACTACCTGGACTATGATGTGGATCATACTAGTGGGGACATGGTAGTCCATAAGTACATCCTTCAAGGTCCCTAGTCGTGGGTGTATCGAGACGGGGCATCGATATACCAGAGTAGACTAGCGTATACGCTTCTCGACCCATGAGATGGGCGATGGATGATCCCATATCCATTGGTGTTTGACATCAGAGATGGTATACGGGTGCTCAGTGGAGACTGGGTACACTGGACGGACTCGCCGAGAACTCCCAGATGGTATTATACCTCACGTCAGATGGCAGTTCTCTGGTGACACTTGTGCAGGTTAGTCTGTAGACCCGAGATCGTCATAGAGTCTTGTGTGATTCCCACTGTGCTTTGATTTCCACCTTACCACGTCCATGAGGGCGTGCAAAACGGTGGTTTTTGGGTACAGTCCCGAGTCACATGGAGGCAATGAGCGATAGGAGGGGTTTCGTCTCTCCGGGTATTGGGGGTTGATGTTGCGCTGTGCTCGATTGGCCGTGACAGGGAAGTCTCTGGCCAGGGCTGATATAGAGATTTACTGGTAAGTGTTACCAGTAGTTTCTCGACCCATTATGAGCCTCACATCGGCACGACTTATCGGTTATTGGGGTCTGACGTTTACCACCCCTAGACTTGATATGCGACATATCAGACGAGGAGACCGGACTGTACGGGAAGTGTTACCGGCAGGCTTTTACAGGAGTTGGAGCGGGCTTGATTGCTGATCTTCTGATCGCTCAATACCCGGGTAGCCGTTATGTCCAGCTAGTACCGCTGACGGCTTGTGGGTGCGTGATGTGATCATCACCTACTGCCGGCGTATTGACGAGTCTTTAGAGTCCTACATAGAGGTTTTACTGGCTCAGGCAAAACGAAATAGGAGCGCATATGTGATATGTGCAGGACCGAGAATAATGTGTGTATGTGATACCGTATTCTATTCTCGCGACTTTTTGTATCGGTCGGTTATATATAGAATATAGACGGGTTATCGAATCAAGTGTTGATTCGATAAAGCGATACATTGGATGTTAGCCGGTTATATGTGATATGACCGGATTATTAAGTCAAGTGTTGATTTAATAATTATGTGTATAATTGTATATTAGATATACTAATTTACACTTGCTAACACTTGTTCACTTAGGGTTTTTTCTCACATGCACACTACTTTAACATATATATGATATATGTTAAAATGTGTTATCATATTGTATCATGGTTGATGATACAACATTCATGTGTGTATGAGACATACACCATCCTATTTGTTATGATTGGGTTTAATGTTTAAAAGTAATTACAAAATTAGTGGAAAATTAGAAAATGCATGAAGCTTGTGGATGCATTGACTAAAGTCCACTAGATTTGTTTTTACTTTGGACTTTAACCTAACCATCACACACTTAGCTATGGTTATGGCTCTACAAGGGTTAGTATATGATACTCACTCACCATGGTTGGCTTTCTCACTTAATCATTATCCTCATTTCTTTTCTTTTGTTGATCATCTTCTTCTTCATTAAGCAAGAGAAAAAGCTTGCTAGGGTTTTTGAAAAAGTGAGATAGATTGTGAGAAACAAAAATCCAAAGAGAACCCACTTCCTATTTCTCCATCCTTTACTAGATTAGCACTTTAGTATAGGGTGTTTGCTTCACTAATTCTCTAGTTAGTGAAGTAGGAGCTTGAGTCGGAATTCCCTTGACGTAGATCATCTTCGGCCTCGGAGAATTCAAGCAAGGTCGCACCTTTCGCCTCGTGAAGCCATGCAAGGGTCCGGGAGAACCACGATCGCAGCGAAGGGACTTCATCAAGGAGCTAAAGAAGTGAATGACCGATCTACAAAGGTTGTATATCGCATCCCCTTAGAGTAAAGTTGTTTACTTGCTAATTTATTCGCCTAATCTCTAGTATACGATCTAGCTTAAGGTTGTTCGGCACATAAAAAATTAATTTTGGTATGGTCGATGCCTTGTAGAGCCTTGTTAGTGTGCCTAGTAACCCTACATTTTCTAAATGGAGATTTAGAAGAGAGCGTATATGACACTACCAGAGGGCTTCGTAGACAGTGGGAGCAGCGGAAGCATGTGCAAGCTACTTAAATCCATCTACGGGTTAAAGCAGGCATCGCAGTGATGGAACATCTGTTTTATTGAAGCTGTCAAAGAGTTTGACTTCATCAAAAAGGTAGATGAACCATGTATAAATAAGAAGGTTGTAAAGAATATGGTTGTCTTCCTCGTATTGTACGTGAATGACATACTCTTGATAGGAAACGATGTTCCTATGCTACACTCGGTCAAGCTCCTCTTATCACACAGGTTCTCTATGAAAGATCTAACTGATGCCTCCTACATTCTGGGGATATAGATCTATAGAGATAGATCTAAATGGATTTGGGATTGTCCCAATCCAGGTACATAGACACCATACTAAAGGGGTTTAGTATGGATAATTCTAAGCGTGGTAATGTACCCGCTTGTTCAGGAATCACTCTCTATAAAGAGATGTCTCTCGAGACTGATTTGGAAAGGGCTCGCATACAAGAGATGCCCTATGCTTTGGAAGACGGGCCAATCATCTATGCGATGTTATGTACCAGACCAGATATAGCTTACTCGCTAGGTGTAGTGAGTAAGTATCGAAAAGATCTTTGGGAAAACCACTGGACAGCTGAAGAACATTCTTAAGTGCTTAAGAAGGACTAAAGAGATGTTCTTGGTGTATGGTAACGATGAACTCCAGATGGAGTCCTTTACCGATTCGAGCTTCCAGAGTGATAATGATGACTGAAAGTCAGTCTCGGGTTTTGTCTTCACCCTCAATGGAGGGACGGTATGTTGGAAGGGTTCCAAGCTAATACCGTAGCAGACTCGTTGATAGAGGCTAATTACATCGCTACCAACGATACTTCCAAAGAGGTTGTCTGGATGAAAAAGTTCATAGGATGAACTTGGTTCCTACCATTGGGCATCCAATACCTGGTATTATGATGACTATGGAGTTATGGCTTCGTCCTAGGAACCCCGGTCCCGTCAGCGATCCAGGCATATTCTTAAACAGTATCACCTGATCAGAGAGATAGCTGATCTCCGGGAGATCGAGGTCAGGAGAGTTGACACAGAGGATAACACAGCGGATCCACTCACCGAGGCCATCCCCCAGATGCTATTCGAGAGACTTTTGGGACGTTGGGTATGAGATACTACAACAACTAGCCTTAGTGCAATTGGGAGAATGTTAGGAATATGTATGCCATAGAGGCCATTATTGTTGATATAGTGGATGATTGGACATATATAGAGAGGATTTTCTTGCTCGACATGATAGTATGCTATCATGTTACCTTTATCTTAACATGTAGACAGGTATTTATACTGCCTGTCTCTTACATGTTGATAAAGCCCTTAGGATATGTACTTGACTACCAAGACTATGATGAGATCATACTAGTGGGGCTATGGTGGTCCAAAGGTAGATCCTTTAATCAGTTCCTAGCCGAGAAAATATCGAGACTAGGGCATCGATATTCCAGAGTAGACTAGTGTGTACGTTTCTTGTCCCTTAGAGGGCGATGGTTGATCCCACAAACCATTGGTGTGTGACATCAAACATTGTACACAGGTGCTCATTGGAGAATGGGTACACCGAACATGACTCTCCGATGACTCCTATATGGTAGTATACCTATCGTCAGATAGCAGTCCTCTGGTGACAATGGTACAGGTTAGTCTGCAGACCCGAGATCGTCATAGAGTCATGTGCGGCTCCCACTGTGCTTTGATTTCCTCCCTACCATGATCAATGGAGACGTGCAAACAGGTGGATTTTGGGTACAGTCCCGAGTTGCATGGAGGCAATGAGCGATAGGAAGGGTTTCGTCTCTCTCGGTATTGAGGGTTGATGTTACGCTATGCTCGATTGGCTATAACTGGAAGTCCCTGGCCAGGGCTGCTTATGAGAGTTACTGATAAGTATTATCAGTAGTTTCTCAAACCTTTATAGGCCAGACATCGGCATGACTTATCACGTTACTGGGGTCTGACGTTTACCACCCCTAAACATGATATGCGACATATCAGACGAAGAGACCGGACTGTACAGTTGTGTTACTGATAGGCTTCATGGAGACTATAGACAAGCTTTCTTGTTGATCTTCATATCGCTTAATACCCGGGTAGCCGTTACGTCCAGCTAGTACCGATGACGGCTTGTGGATGACTGATGTGATCATCACCTACTGCTGTCGTATTGACGAGTCTTCAGAGTCCCACACAGAAGTTCCTTGGTTCAAGAGAAACGAAGTAGGACACATATGTGACATGTGTGTGGGCCTGATTAAATACGTGTATGTGATACCGTATTGTAATCTGGCAGTTATCTGTTATCGGTTCGGTTATATGTGATATATCCAGATTGTCGAATCAAGTGTTGAATTGATAATGTGATATACAAATATATCCAGATTAGTCGGTCATATGTGATATAACCGGATTATTAAATCAAGTGTTGATTTAATAATGTGATATACATTATATGTGATATAATTATATCTTAACTAATATCATTAGCTCACTAATTATTCTTCATAATATATATATATATATTAATATATATGATATATATATATATATATATATATATAATAATGAAGCATAGCATAAAATTCTATTTTGTGAAAATAGAAATGAGGTGGAAAATGAGAGCATGGTTGCAAGCATGGGATTTACATTTGTTTATTCATCTTGACTCACTATTCAAGCATGGTTGCAATTTTATATTGCAAAATTCCATACTTGAATGAGTGGGGGTCAAGAGTTGCCATTCATTCTTGATTTTTTTTCAACACTTAGCCATTTTATTGCTTTGCTCCCATGGTTGCTCTCTAACTTCTTCTTCTTCCTCAATCACATGGTTCAAGCTTCAACCCTCACATATGATGTGAACCATGAAGCTTGAACACAAACTTGCGAGCTTTTAACATCCCCTACTTCACCATCCTACACTTCACTAGCGATCGAGTGTAGTGTGTTTACTACGCTAAAGAGTTTAGTGTAGAGGTAGCTTGAATTGGAGGGACTTCATGTGGATCATCTTCGGCACGAAGGTCATCAAAGGAAGTTCGTCCAAAGCCTCAAGTGGAGCCTAGTGGAGTCGCGGGACTACTACACGGAGCATGTGAAGTGAAGGACTTGATCTTCAAGGGTATAACCTTCTTTCACTTCTACTACTTTTACTAAACCCTAATATTCTAGCAATGATCTTGTATAGTCTAACTTAGCACCTTGAAAAATTAAAATTTGGCATACTTGATGCTACTAAAACCTCATGGTGGTGCTAGGGTCGACTTTCAGTTACATAGGCTAAGAAGAGGTAGTGAACTGGGAAAGGGTGATATGTCTCTAAAAGTAGGGAATGGAGCAATTGTTGCAGCCAAAGCAGTTGGCGAATATCACCTTGTATTACCAAATGGTAATACAATGATTCTGAACGACAGTTATTACGTACCAAATATGATGTGCAATATTATATCAGTTTCTTTATTGCATAACGAAGAATATAACTTTGCATTAGAGTATAATGATATGAACATTTTTCTAAATCAAGTGTTGATTGGGTTTGGTACGTTGTGTAACGGTATATACATTCTAAATCAAACGACAGTTCTAAACGTACAGAACACACACAAAAGAAAAAGTTCAAAAATGAATGAAGGCTTCTTGTGGCATTGTAGACTAGGACATATCAATGCGACAAGACTAGCTAAGTTGCATAAAGATGGATATTTGAATAAGTTCAAATTTACATCTTATGAAACTTGCGAGTCATGTCTCAAAGGAAAAATGACCAAAACTCCGTTTACTGGACACGGAGAAAGAGCTATTGAACTCTTGGGACTGATACATAGTGATGTATGCGGTCCTATTTCTACACATGCCAGGAATGGTTCCTCGTACTTTATTACATTCACCGATGATCTCTCAAGATTCGGACATGTGTTCTTATTGAAACACAAATCTGAAGCTTTTGAGAAATTCAAGGAATATAAGTACGAAGTTGAGAACCATATGGGTAAAAGTATTAAAGTCCTACGATCTGATCGGGGAGGAGAATACTTGAGCATGAAATTCCGAGATTATTTAAAAGAGAATGGGATTCTCTCTCAGCTTACTCCTCCGTATACACCACAAAACAATGGAGTATCGGAGCGGAGGAATCGCGCCCTTTTAGATATGGTGTGCTCTATGACGAATACTGCTGAGTTACCTATTTCTTTTTGGGATTATGCACTTGAGACAGCTGCATACCTATTGAATCAAGTTCCATCAAAATATGTGCCTAAAACACCATATGAGATATGGAGTGGAAAGAGACCATATCTTAAACGAGTTAAGATATGGGGTTGTCCGGCCTATGTTAAAAAACTGAATCCAGACAAACTCGAGGCACGATCAGTTCTTTGCAAGTTTGTAGAGTATCCAAAGAATTCACATGGATATATCTTCTACCACACTGATGAACAAAAGGTGTTTGTTTCTCAACATGCCACCTTTTAAGAAAAGAAATTTCTTGTAAAAGAAATTAGTGATAATGAGGTAGAACTGGAAGAAATTACAGCCATACAAACTACAACTGATGATTTGGTGGAACCGGAGGATTCGATAGTCCCCAACGAACCTCAGCCCTCCGCAAATCTGTAGGGATCCTCATCCACCTGAGAGATACTACAGTTTTCTCATAGACGGTGGGAGAGAGGTTGCATCATGGAATATGATAACCAACTAGTTTCGAGCAGGCCATCATAAGTGGAGACTCAGTGAAATGGCTGGATGCTATGCGATCTGAGATGGAATCCATGTACACCGACAAAGTATGGACTTTGGAAGTTGCTCCTGAAGGGGTAAAACCCATCGGGAGCAAGTGGATCTTTAAGAAGAAACTTGGTGTAGATGGAAAGCTAGACTTGTAGAAAAAGGTTTTCGTCAATGACCAAGTGTCGACTATGATGACACCTTTTCTCCTGTCGCTATGCTTAAGTCCATCAGGATCCTACTTGCCATTGCTGCATACCATGACTACGAAATGTGGCAGATGGACGTCAAGATGCTTTTCTAAATGGTGATTTAGAAGAGAGCGTGTACATAACACAGCAAGAGGGCTTCGTAGATAGTGGAAGCAGCGGAAGCGTGTGCAAGCTGCTTAAATCAATCTACGGATTAAAGCAGGCATCGCGGAGCAGGAACATCTGTTTTGATGAAGCTATCAAAGAGTTTGACTTCATCAAAAATGTAGATGAACCATGTATATACAAGAAGGTTGTAGAGAGTAAGGTTTTCTTCCTCGTATTGTACGTGGATGACATACTCTTGATAGGAAACGATGTTCCTATGCTACACTCGGTCAAGCTCTTCTTATCACACAAAGTTCTCCATGAAAGATCTAGGTGATGCCTTCTACATCATGGGGATAAAGATCTATAGAGATAGATCTAAGCGGATGTTGGGATTGTCCCAATCCCAGTACATTGACACCATACTAAAGAGGTTTAGTATGAAAGCTTCTAATCATTGTAATTTACCCGCTTGCTCCGGAATCACTCTCTCCAAAGAGATGTCTCCCAAGACTGTTTTGGAAAGGGCTCGCATGCAAGGGATACCCTATGCTTCGGCAGTCGGGTCTATCATGTATGCAATGTTATGTACCAGATCGGATGTAGCTTACTCACTAAGTGTAGTGAGTAGGTATAAATCAGATCCTGGGAAGAAACACTAGATAGCTGTGAAGAAAATTCTTAAGTACTTGAGAAGGAGTAAAGAAATGTTCTTGGTGTATGGTAACGGAGAACTCTAGGTGGATTCCTTTACCGATTCGAGCTTCCAGAGTGATAAGGACGACAGTAAGTCGGTTTCTGGTTTTGTCTTTACCCTCAATGGAGGGACGGTATGTTGGAAGAGTTCCAAGCAAGATACCGTAGCAGACTCGTCTATGGAGGCTGAATACATCGCTGCCAACGATGCTGCTAAAGAAGCTGTCTAAATGAAGAAGTTCATTGCTGAACTTGGTGTGCTTCCATCCATTGATCATCCAATACCTGTGTATTGTGATAACAATGGAGCTGTGGTTTTGGCCAAGGAACCCCGGTCCCATCTGCGATCCAGACATATTCTTTGGCAGTATCACCTGATCCGGGAGATAGTAGATCGACGGGAGATCGAGGTCAGGAGAGTTGACACGAAGGATAACAAAGCGAATCCACTCACGAAGGCCTTACCCCAAACACAGTTTGAGAAAATTTTTGGGATGTTGGGTATGAGATACTATAACAACTGGCCTTAGTGCATGTGGGAGATTGTTAGGAATATGTATGCCCAAGAGACCATTATTGTATGATATAGTGGATGCTTGGACATATATATAGAGGACTTTTTTGCTCGACATGATAGTATACTATATGGTTGCTATTTATCTTAACATGTACACTAGTATTATTATACTGTCTCTCTGATACATGTTAATAAAGCCCTCAGGATGTTTGATTGACTACCAGGACTATGATGCGGATCATACTAATAGAACTTGTGTAGTCTACAAGCACATCCTTTAATTATTCCTAGTCGAGGGGATATCGAGACAGGGCATCGATATTCCAGAGTAGACTAATGTGTATGTTTCTTGACACTGTATAGGGCGATGGTTGATCCCATAACCATTGGTGTTTAACATCAAAGATTGTACACATGTGCTCATTAGAGAATGGGTACACCGATTAGTCATAATGTCTTGTGTGGTTCCTACTGTGCCTTGATTTCCTCCCTACCACGGCTCAAAAGAGTCATGCAAACAGAAGGATTTTGGGTACAGTCCCGGGTCACATGGAGGCAGTGAACGATAGAAGGGGTTTCGTCTCTCCCGGTATAGGAAGTTGATGTTGTGCAATGCTCGATTGGATATTACAGTAAGTCCCTGGCCAGGGCTTGTAGGGTTACTAGGCACTGTCACAAGGGTCTATAAGGCATCAACCATGCCCGATTTAAAATTTAGACGTACCGAACAACCTAAAGCGAGGATCTTTGCTAGATAATTAGGGTTAAACATGCAAGTAAACATCTTTACAACTAAGAGAGAGGGATTACAACCTTTGTAGTCCGCTCCTTCGTTTCATAAGCTCCGAGTAGTAGTCCCTTCGCCGCGATCCATGATCTCCCGGGCTCAAGAGAGGCTCCACAAGCTGAACGATCCATGCTTGCTTGAAGTCTTCCTTTTCAAAGATGATCTACCTTGAAGAATCATTAACTCAAGCTCTCACTTCTCTAATCAAGTATTAATGAAGAGAACACCCTAATCTAATTGGCAAGATTAGATGAGGATGATGAAGTAGGAATTATGCTCTCTTTTATTTTCAAGATCTCACACTAATTCATCACAAAATCAAAAAGCTAGAAAGCTTTCATGAAGGAAGAAGAAGATGATTTCTTTTGTGATGAATAATGAAAAGTTACTATGCTTACAAATGAACCTTGAGTTAATAATATGAAGCATTAACTCATGTAGAGAGTTTACTAGGGTTAAGGGTTTAGGTTGGGTTAAATAATATCTTCAAAATATCAACACATAATATCTTAGCTTAAAACAAAACAAAAGCTTCTAGAAGCTTCAAGAAAATACTAACTCAAATCAAACCCTAACCATGTTTAATCTCCACTAATCATGTTGCATTTGTAAACATAACTTGTTACAATATTATATATCACATATATAATATATTTTTGTAAAAAAAGAAAATAATACAATTAACATATATCACATATATATATCAATGTATTACCCGGTGAGAAAATGAATCAATAAAGCGAGCCAATATTAGATAATGTAATGTAATATATCACACATATAATTATACATTAAATTATTGAATCAATACTTGATCCGACAATCCGGCTATTTCTTAAATAACCGACTAATATAAACTGTATCAGTTCATCGAATCAACACTTGATCCGATGATCCGGCTATATCACATATACCCGGCTGATATCTAATATCGCCAGAATAGAATACGGTATCTCATATCGTATTATCCTCGGTTCTGCACATATCACATATGTGCTCCTACTCCGTTTTGCCTGAGTCAAGAAACCTCTGTGTAGGACTCTAAAGAATCGTCAATACGCCGGCAGTAGGTGATGATCATATCAAACACCCACAAACTGCAAGCGGTCATCTAAACGTAACAGCCGCCCAGGTATTGAGCGATCAGAAGATCAACAAGCAAGCCTGTACATTCTCCTGTGAATCCAGTCAGTAACACTACCGTACAGTCCGGTCTCTTCGTCTAATATGTTGCATATCTAGTCTAGGGGTGGTAGATGTCAGACCCCAGTAACCGATATGTCGTGTCGATGTGAGGCTCATAACAGGTCGAGAACCTACTAATAACACTTACCAGTAGTACTCTATATCAGCCCTAGCCAGGGACTTCCAGTTATAGCTAATCGAACACAGCACAACATCAACTCCCTATACCGGGAGAGACGAAATCCCTCCTGTCGCTCATTGCCTCCATGTGATTCGGGACTGTACCCAAAAGCCACCGTTTTGCACGCCCTCTTGGACGTGGTAAGGTGGAATCAAAGCACAGTGGGAATCACACAATTCTCTATGACGATCTCGGGTCTACAAACTAACCTGTACCAGTGTCACCGGAGAACTGTCATCTGACGTGAGGTATAATACCATCTGGGAGTTCTCGGCGAGTCCGTCCAGTGTACCCAGTCTCCACTGAACACCCGTACACCAACTTTGATGCCAAACACCGATGGATATAGGATCATCTATCGCCCATCATATGGGTCAAGATGCGTATACGCTAGTCTACTCTGGTGTATCGATGCCCTGTCTCGACACACCCTCGACTAGGAACAGTTATAGGATGTACTCGTTGACTACCTAGGCCCTACTAGTATGATCTCATCATAGTCCCAGTAGTCGGGTACATATCCTAAGGGCTTTATCAACATGTGAGAACAAGACAGTAAACTAATACAAGTCAACATGTTAAGATAAAGTGAAACCAAATAGCATACTATCATGACGAGCAAGAAAGTCCTCTCTATATATATCCAAGCATCCATTTTAATATACATCATATGTACAACAATGGCCTCTAGGGCATATACATAACTAACAGGGCTGATGAGATTTACTGGTAAGTGTAATCAGTAGTTTCTCGAATCGTTATGAGCCATACATCGACATGACTTATCAAGTTACTAGAGTCTGACGATTCCACCCCTAGACTCGATATGCGACATATCAGACGAAGAGACCGGACTGTACTGTAAGTGTTACTTATAAGCTTCATGGGAGTTTGGACAAGCTTGCTTATTGATCTTCTATTCGCTTAATACCTGGGTAGCCCGTCCAGCTAGTTCCGCTGACGGCTTATGGGTAACTGATGTGATCATTACCTACTGCTGGCGTATTGACGAGTTTTTAGAGTCCCACACAGAGGTTTCCTAGTTCAAGCGAAACAAAGTAGGGCACGTATGTTGATATGTGCGGGGAGCCTGATTAAATACGAGTATGTGATACCGTATTCTAATCTGGCGGTTATTTAATATCGGTTAGGTTATATGTGATATAATTGGATTATTGAATCAAGTGTTGATTTGATAATGTGATATACAGATAAATGATATTAGTCGGTTATATGTGATATAACCGGATTATTAAATCAAGTGTTAATTTAATAATTTGATATATATTTATATTTGATATAATTATATATTAACTAATATTATTGCTCACTAATTATTTTCTATATATATATATATTTGATATGTGTGTGTGTGTGTTAAATGAAGCATGGTTGGATTTTCCATTTTGAGAAAATAGAATATTGAGGTGGAAAATGGGAGACATATTGAGCATGGGGTGAAGCATGGCATTTATCATTTGTTTATTCATTTGTGTTCACTATACAAGCATGGTTGAAATTTATTATTGCAATTTATTCCATCCTTCAATAAGTGAACTCATTTGATGAGAGCCATTCTTCACTTGATATTTTCATGGGTTCATTTTCCTTAGCCCTTGCTCTCTCCATTTTTTCCTTCTTCTTCTTCTTCTTCTTCATGTTTCAAGCTCTAAACCATCACATGAGTGGTGAACCCTAAAGCTTGAGTAAATCCTAAGTGAGCTTAGAACCCCTACTTCACCATCCTACACTTGATTAGTACTTGAGTTTAGGGTGTTTCCTTCACTAAAGAGAGTTTAGTGAAGAGGTAGCTTGGATTAGAGGAACTTCGGATGGATCATCTTTGACACAAAGATCAAGAAGCAAGTTCATGCACTTCTTCAAGTGGAGCCTAGAGGAGTCGTAGGGATTACTATCCAGAGCTTTAGAAGAGAAGGACACTTTCTACAAAGGTTGTAATCTCCATCTCTTATAATAGTTCTTGTGATATCATATGTTAAACCCTAATAATCTAGTTAGATCTTTGGATAGTGTAGCTTAGCACCCCGAAATTTTTTAAATTGCATGCTTGATGACGGTTTTGACCAAGTGGTGGTGCTAGGGTACACTTTCACCGACGAGGGGTGGTGGCCGGTCTCATAAGCCATTGGTGAAAGTTAGTCACCTAAGATAGTATACAGGTGCTCATTCGGTTATGAGTTACACTGGATGGACTCACTGGGAACATGCTACATAGTATTATACCTATTGTCATATAGTAGTTCTCAAGTGACATGAGTACAACTTAGTCTGTCGAGCTGAGATCGCTATTTGTCTCGTGTGAGTTCCCACCATGCTTTGATTACTACCCTACCACAACTCAAAGAAGTCGTGCAAACAGGTTTTAGTTGGGTACAGTCCCAAGCCACATGGAGGCAATGAGTAGATCGTCGAGGGTATTGGGGGTAGATATCGCGCTGTGCACGGGTGGCCATCACTAGAAATCTTTGGCCAAGGTAGACGAGAATTACTGATTTGGATCAGTAGTTTCTCAGTGGGTGATGGGCTTCACACCGACACGAATTATTGCATTATTAGGGGTCTGACTTTATCCACCCCATAGACCTGGTATGTGATACTCTTAGACGAACAGAACGGACTGTATAGAGATTGTCACGGACAGGCTCAGTAGGGATACGGATGAGTTTGCTCGTCGACCTTCTTTTCGCTCAATACCTTAGTAGCCGTTACGTACAGCTAGTGCCGCTGACGTGCTTGTGGTTTAACCCACTGCCAGCGTATTGATGAGTCTTTAGAGTCCTACTCAGAGGGTTTTCCCGGTTCAGGAAATATGATGTAGATGACGTATGTTGGTACATACAGGTGTCCGATTCTACACGGACTTTAATCGGACTGTTGATAATACAAGCGGCTTAGGATTAAGCCAGATTATTAAATCAAGTTTTGAAATTATATATATATATATATATATATATATATATATAATATATGTATTCTAGTATTATTGTTCACTATTCATTTTCTCTCTTGGCTATTCATATTTTTTTACGGATACGCATATATGTATTTCGATACGTATACCGAGTTGTATTCTGTATTTATACGGAATTTGTTCTAGAAGATGGACACTTCATTTGTGAATATTCATTTATGAATATTCATGCAATGAGGTGGAGGGTGAGGTGGCACTGAACATGGTTGAAGACTTGTAGAAAGAAATGGGTTTCTTTATTTTATTACATATTGATTTGAGTTTTTTATTTGTATGGTTGCTAAAAATTATGAAGCCATTCTTCATTCTACACTTGATTCATTCTTTACTCATGCCTTCAACACTTGCTTATGGCTATCTTTCCTCACCTTCTCCTCCTTCTTCTTTAGATGCTCTCTTGAGCTTAGATTTGAGAGAGAAAAATAGTGGAAAATTCTTACATCCCCACTCTTCATTCCTAGCGAGCTTAGAGCATTGGTTGCTTCACTAAGTGAAGCCGGAGCTTAGATCGGTTCCCTCGGGTGGACCATCTTCGGTGAAGGAGGACCAGCTTGCAAACCAATCCCGGAGCTCTTGAGAGCTTGCTAGAGTCCAACCCAATTGGAGAAAATGAAGACGCTACAAAGGTTGTGATTTCTATCTTGGTATGGTTCTAGTTTAGGTGTTTGGTTCGATTCTTGAGTTTTAGTTTCTAGTGCCACGAAAAAATTTCTTTTTGAATTCCGCATTAGCCGCGGGTTAGCGGCGAGGGCACTAGGAACTTTCAGCTGTAACCAGAGAGAGAATAGAAACACTCAGCATGCACTCTAACTTAGATTAAATTGGTTAGTTACTTTATCTAATCTGGATGGCTCCCATTGTTTCCTCGAATTCTCCTTCAAACCCTAAAATGAGAATTAGTCGGGATCAACTGAAAATCACCTGAGGAGTAACACTTACTCATCAGTGGAAATCGGGACCCAGCTATCATTGTGTGATAACTTTGACGGAAGCCGACCAAAATTACCACAATCCAGAAGGTATGCGCAAACTTAGCAAGTTTCCCTTATATTTGAAACCCCCGATATGGTTTTTGACCCTAACGGCTTATAATCTTGACTAGGTCAACAAACCATAAACCGTTAGTCAAGTTCAGCCCGTCATTTTCTTGATTGCATTAAACCCACTCGCACGAGCCCTTGACTAGGTCAACAAGGCCACACGGCTGTCCTAACCAATCGCATCTCTATGCACAGAAAAGTACCACTTAGCTACCGCACACTACGCCTTGAGTAGGTCAACAAACGCATTATGAATACTAAATACTACTAATCTGAAACGATGGAGGGCTACGGCTGGTTTTTGGACAAAAACCTTTAACGTAATGAACTTGATATCGTTGAAGGAACCGAATAGCTTTGAAAAGGAGTGGTTTAGACTTCACATTTAAAACTAGCAACATAAACCTTTGCTTAAGAGTGAACTCCCCATAAAGAAATCAAGGCTCTTCCCTCATAGAATGAGGTGCAGGATATTCCTAACCGAATACCTCTATGCATAGCAAAAGAATATGACTATGGTTTTGAAGAAAACCGAGTAGTTTTAAAAATTGGTTCCGACAACATCATTTAGGTTAATTTTCCTTGCATTGATCAGAATTAATGCAGTCCCATCAATTAATCATATCATTCCAGAAAGATACAAAAATAGTCATGCACATATATGCCATCCGCATTCGCCATAGGGTCCTGGGTCTTCACCGTAAAGTTACTTAACTTACGGCATGGTGGGGACAGGACTAGCGCGGATGCAAAATATATACAAACATTCGTCTTACACATGATATCAAGTAACACCACAGAAGCATCACAGCAGAAGCAAACACAATATGGAAATGCGGATAATCTAGGAAAGTATATTTCAATGGAGCCAAATATGAAATGCAATTTTCCCGGTCGTGTGGATAGCCCGTAGTATCATATCCTAGACCCCTATGAGTACGGAAAGCCACCAGCCAATCCCAGAAGTGAGGCAACCCTAATCAACGAAGGGAGTGGGCCACCCAGCACTTCCGAAATCCGGTGACTTGGGCACCCCTCCGCGGGTCAATCCTATACCCCCTATAAGTGCAGCGAATAGCCCACAAATTCTACAGTAAGGCACCCCGGTCTCAACGCCATGAGATGGAGGCCTGTTGCCCTTTAGAACCCGGCTACTCAAGTACTCCACCCTGGGTAATCCTAGTGCATGTAATAAAAACCTGAATATACAACGGTGACTACGTCCGAAATTAGGACGCGCCCTAAAGAATAATACAAGCCGCAGTGACGACAGTCCATATACCGGACGCTCACCACGCAATATGAATATACATTACATCACAGAGAATAACATCTAATACTACATACATCAAGCTATCCATCATGACAAATCCAACACAACCACAATCAATAAGCAATATCCATCACAGAACGTGCAAACTTGCGAGTATCAATTTCGTAACCCAATCTAATTAACACATATAGCAATTAGACGGCGTTTTACAAAACGTTATGATACACGCAACCATCACTAAGCCTACGAAAATCGAATACCGCACACAAATAGCTAACATTTCAATTTTCCAAAACACCGAAAATCAAGTGTGCTAAAAACCGGCAAAAATTTCATGCTAAAACCCACCCCAGGAGACCAAAATGAGCTCGAATTGATCCGAAACTTCGCGGAAATCCCCGGCACAAAATTAATGTCGACCCGGAGGCACCCACCCCTTTAGGCCACCCTAAGGTGGCCAAGGGTGTAGGCAGACCCGAAACTGCCATCTGATGCAGTTCTCGGGTCCCAACCCCCCCCAAGGCCACCTTAGGGTGGTCGGGGGGTAGGCCCTCCCTAAGTCCCTCGAGGACATGACCGGGGTCCCCACACACCTCCCTGCAGCTTCTCGGTCCAAACCGAGAGCCCACGGGGAATTAAAACATCAAGATAACATGAAATTAGTTGCTGGTTTTGTGGCAGTTTTTGCGGGGCAAAAACCGACGGGATTCAGAAGTCGTATCTATCTAGTTTAGGGTGTTTGGGTGGCTCTGATACCATTGTTGGTTCCTAGTACCATCGCCGCTAACCCGCGACCAATGCGGAATTCAAAAACAAAAATTTTCTTGGCACTAGAAACATACACCCATGAATCTAAACCAAACACCTAAACTGGAAAGCAAAAGGATAGAAATCACAACCATTGTAGCGTCTTCATTTGCTCCAACTGGGTTGGACTCTAGCATTCTCTCAAGAGATCTGGATCGCTCTTCCAAGCTAGTCTTCCTTTACTGAAGATGATCCATCCGAGAGAACCAAGTTCAAGCTTCAACTTCATCAATAAAGTAACTAAAGATTCTTGGATTCTAATCTAGGATACTTAGTGATATGTGTGAGTGTTCTAGCATTTTTCATTCTCTTTATCTTTATGATTCTCAACTCATGAGAGGGTTGAAGATGAAGAAGAAGAAGAAGAAGGAGCCATGGAAGAGAGAGAGGTTAAATGGTAGAATGAATTTCTCATTCCCAAATTCAAGCATGCTTACCTTGTTTGTTAAAAGAATTTTACCATTTTAAAACTACAACCATGCTTGAATAGTATTTACAAATGAATTAATAATTCATTTGCCCAAACACTTCATCGTTTCTCTTATCCACCTCATTTCACAATTTCTTAAAAAGAAAAACCTTGAAATAAGATGTCCTCCTTCTAGAAATATTCTTGTATGAATACAAGAATTCGTCCCTGCAAATACATGCCTGTATTTGTATCAAAATAAAATGCATGCCCGTATTCGTATCAAAATACGAATACCCAAGAGATAGAAAAATACAATGAACATAATACTAGAATATACATATCGAAATATATATATATATATGTATGTAAATTATTAAATCAAAACTTGATTTAATAATCAAGCTTAATCTAAAGCCGGTTAGTATTATCATCCGCCCGATTAAAATCCGTGTGACTAGCATACATACCTAATCGAAAGCCTGCACGTATCAATATACGGCCCCTACATCATTTTTCCTGAACCAAGAAAACCCTCTTTCTAGGACTCTAAAGACTTGTCAATATACTGGCAGTGGGTTTAACCACAAGCATGTCAGCGATGCTAGCTGTACATAACGGCTACCCGGGTATTGAGCGAGAGAAAGGTCGACGAGCAAACTCATCCGTACCCCTACTAAGCCTATCTATGACAATCTCCGTACAGTCCGGTCTCTTCGTCTAAGAGTATCACATACCAGGTCTATGGGGTGGATAACGTCAGACCCCTACTAACCCGATAAGTCGTGCCGGTCTGAAGCTCATCACCCACTGAGAAACTATTGACATCACATCAGTAAATCTCAATCACCTTGGCCAAGGATTTCTGGTGATGGCTAACCCAACATAGCGCGACATCGACTCCCATTACCGGGAGAGATGAATCCCTGGCGATTGTCCACTGCCTCCATGTAGCTCGAGACTGCACCCAACTATAACCTGTTTGCATAACTCCTTTGAGCAGTGGTAGGGTAGTAATCTAACTACAATGGGAACTCATATGAGACGAATGAAAATCTCATGTCAAAGAACTAATCTGTACTCATGCCACAAGAGAACTTCCATCTGACAATAGGTATAATATCATCTAGAAGTTCTCGACGAGTCCGTCCGGTGTATTCACCTCCAGTGAGCACCTGTATACTATCTTAGGTGACTCAACACCAATGGCTTGTGAGACCGGCCACCGCCCCTCGTCGGGGTCTCGAAAAGTATACATTATTCTACTCCGGAGTAACGATGCCCAATATCGATACTCTCTCGACTAGGGACATTTAACGATGTGCTTATGACCACCCAGCTCCCATATATATGATCACCATCATAATGTTGGTAGTCAAGCAATAATCCTATGAGCTTTATCAAAACGTATACACATAATGATAAAGACAAATCAGATAGCATACTCATCTCGAGTAAGACTTTTCTACCTGTATAGGTCATCGTTCAATTATCATAATCGCCTACTTGCAATTACAATAATTGCCTTGAGGGTACTATATCCAACACCATCGTCCCGTACAGGGTCATGAAACGTATACACTAGTTTAAACTGGAGTACCGATACCCAGTATCAATACTCCTACGACTAGGGACTTTTAAGGATGTGCATATAGACTACCCAAGCCCCATTAGTATGATCCCTATCATAATCATGGTAGTCAAGCAAAGATTCTATGGGCTTTATCATCATGTATTAGTGATACATTATAACGAGTAAAACGTATGCTCGTGAATGATAAATACAAACCAGAGTAAGACTGTTCTCTGTATAGGTCCTCATCGAATTCAGTAATTGCATTCCTACAATTACGATAATTGCCTTGAGGGCACCTATATCCAACAGATACTCCCACGACTAGGAGCTTTTAAGGATGTGCTTATGGACTACCAGGCCCAACTAGTATGATCCTTATCATAATCCTGGTAGTCAAGCACAGATCCTATGGGTTTTATCAACATATATTAGTGATACATAATAATGAGTAATACGTATACAAAGATAAAGACAAACAAGATAGCATATTATCATCTTGAGTAAGACTATTCTATCCGTATAAGTCCTCCTTCAATTACAGTAATTGTCGTCCTGCAATTACAATAATTGCTTTGAGGGCACTATATCCATCATAAACTGTTGGATGTATATGAAAGTGTGTCTTAGCACCACCACTGGGTTTTAACCGGCATCAAGCATACAATTTTAAAAAATCTTGGGTGCTAAGCTACACTAACCTAGAATCTAACTAGATTGTTAGGGTTTAAGCAATGATATAACAAGAACTACACTAAGTGAAAGAGATTACAACCTTTGTAGACCAAGTCCTTCACTTTTATAGTTCCGGGTAGTAGTCCTTACGACTCCTCTTGGCTCCACTTGAAGAAATGCACGAACTTGCTTCGCGATCTTCGAGGCCGAAGACTATCCAGCTTGAAACTTCTCTAGTTCAAGCTACCTCTTCACTAATCTATTATTAGTGAAGGAAACAACCTATACTTAATAGCTTATTGAGTATAGGCTGATGAAGTAGGAGTATTATCTCACTTAGAACTCTTTTAAACCCTAGGGTTCACAACTCATGTGAGGGTTAAGGCTTAGAGAAAGAAGAAGACGAAAAATGAAGAGAGTGAAGGAAAAGAGCTAAGGCAAATTATCAAGTGAAGAATGGCTCTCTATAGCTCCTCACTTTTTGATGCATCAAATATTATCAAATAATATATTGCAACCATGGTTCAATAGTGAAAGCAAATGAATAAAGTAATGTAAAAGCCATGCTTCACCCATACTATAAATATCTCCCCATTTTCCATCTCATTTTTCTATTTTCTCAAAATAGAAAAAACCATGCTTCATAATATATATATATATATATATATATATATATATATCACACATATATTATTATATATAAAGAGAAGAAAATAATTAGTGAGAAATAGTATTAGTTAATATATAATTATATCAAACATAAATATATATCAAATTATTAAATCAACACTTGATTTAATAATCCGGTTATATCATATATAACCGACTAATATCATTTATCTGTATATCATATTATTAAATCAACACTTGATTCAATAATCCGATTATATCACATATAACCTGACTGATAACATTTATCGCCAGATTAGAATACGGTATCGCATACTCGTTTTTAATCAGGCCCTCGCACATATCATCATATGTGCCCTACTTCGTTTCGCTTGAACTATGAAACCTCTGCGTGGGACTCTAAAGACTCATCAATACGTCAGCAGTAGGTAATGATCACATCAGTTACCTACAAGCCGTCAGCGGTACTAACTGGACGTAACGGCTACCCAGGTATTGAGCGAATAAAAGATCAACAAGAAAGCTTGTCCAAACTCCCATGAAGCGTATAAGTAATACTTACCGTACAGTCCAGTCTCTTCGTCTGATATGTCGCATATCAAGTCTAAGGGTGGAATCGTCAAACCCCAGTAACTTGATAAGTCATGTCAATTTGTGGCTCATGACGGTTTGAGAAACTACTGATAACACTTACCAGTAAATCTCATCAACCCTAGCCATAGATTTGCTGTTATAGCCAATCGAGCATAGCGCAACATTAATCGCTCACTGCCTCCATGTGACTCGGGACTGTACCCAAAATCCACCTATTTGCACGACTCCATTGAGCCGTGGTAGGGAGGAAATCAATGCACAGTGGGAACCACATAAGGCACTATGACGATCTCGAGTCTACAGACTAACCCGTACCAGTGTCACCAGAGAACTGCTATCTAACGATAGGTATGGTACCATCTAGGAGTTCTTGGCGAGTCATGTTCGGTGTACCCATTCTCTAATGAGCATCCGTGTACAATCTTTGATTTAAACACCACGGTTGTGGGATCAACCATCGCCCATACAGGGTTAAGAAACATACACACTAGTCTACTATGGAATATCGATGCCCTGTATCGATATCCCCTCGACTAGGAACTATTAAAGGATGTGTTTTTTGACTAACCAGGCCCTACAAGTATGATCTGCATCATAGTCCTGGTAGTCAAGTCCACATCCTATAAGGGCTTTATCAACATGTATCAGAGAGTCGGTATAATAATACAAGTGTACATGTTAAGATAAAGAGCAACCAGATAGCAAACTCATGTCGAGCAAGAAAGTACTCTATATATATGTCCAAGCATCCACTATATCATACAATAATGGCCTCTAGGGCATACATATTCCTAATAGTATATGCCCTAGAGGCCATTATTGTATAATACAAGATTGTATATTACATATGGATGCTTGGGATATATGTGTACAGGAAAATCTTGCTCAATATGATAGTATGCTATCCGGTTTGCCTTTACCTCAACATGTGTATACATTCTATTTTTATATTACGTATCCCGATTACATGTTGGTAAAGCCCGTAGGATCTTTACTTGACTGCTAGAGTTGTGATGGTGATCATACTCGTGGGGTCTAGGTAGTTTATAAGCACATCCTTAAATTGTCCCTATTCTGGTGTATACGTTTCTTATTCCCATGAAGGAAGATGGCCTGTCCCACAGCCATTCGTGTTCGGTACAAAACATAGTATACAGGTGCTCATTTGGTTATGAGTTACACTGGACGGACTCACCGAGAACTTCTAGATGGTTATACACCTAACGTTAGATAGTAGTTCTCTGGTGACATAGGTACAGGTTAGTTTTTAGACCTGACATCGTCATTCGTCTCGAGTGTGTTCCCGCTGTGCTTAGATCATTACCCTACCACGGCTTTAAAGAGCTGTGCAAACAGATTTTAGCTGGGTACAGTCCCGAAACACTTAGAGGCAGTGAGCGATAGAAGGGATTCGTCTCTCCCGGTATAAGGAGTTGATGTCGCACTATGTTCGATTGGTCATCACCATATGACCTTAGCCAAGGAAGATGAGATTTACTGATTGTGTGATCAGTAGTTTCTCGGGTTGATTTTAAGCCACATCGACATGACTTATTGAGTTATTAGGGGTCTGATGTTTTCCACCCCCTGGACCCAGTATGCGATACTCTCAGACGAAGAGACCGGATTGTACTATGATTGTCATTTTCAGGCTCAGTAGAGATACAAACAAGTTTGTTTTTCGGCCTTCCTTTCGATCAATACCTGGGCAGCCGTTACGTACAGCTAGTGCCACTGACGTTCTTGTGTTAAACCCACTGTCGTCGTATTGTCGAGTCTTTAGAGTCCCACACAGAGGTTTTCCCAGGTTAGGCGGATCGATGTAGTGTACGTATTTTGATACGCACCAGGGTTCAATTAAATACGTGTTTTACTACACATACTTTTAATCGGACAGTCTATTAATACTAGAAGGGTTTGAAAGATAGCTAGGTTATCACATTTGGATTAAATGTGAGCTAGTATTATTTATCACTTTTTAGTATCTCTCTTTTGCGTATTCGTATTTTGACAGAATACAGTATTTATACGAATACGGCTATTTGTATAAATACGTATATTTGTGTCTTAATACAAATACGGGTATTTGTATATTTTATAGGAATATGGGTTTTCGTATTTTATACGAATACTGTATTCGTATTTTGATACAAATACGGGTGTATGTATTTGTAGCATATACTTGTATTAGTGTATTTGTGTGTGTGTATTTATATATGTACATATACATATGTATATGTGTACAAAGAGATGGCTATCTCTCTTCTCTTCTAATCTCTTTTTGATTGTTGTGGAGTTTTGACCCACTCATTCACACAACATAAAGAAAAGAAAATGAAAAGAGAGGATGAAGATGAGGTAGGAATTTTCTCTAGTTTCCATTCTCAAGTTTCTGTCGATTTATTTTTGATCTCTAAAATTTTTTTAAACAAGTGCAGATATCATCTCATGAGATATAAGAACTAGGGTAGAAAAACGAGGACCCAATTCCCAATAAAAATGGACAGAATTGGCAATTTTCCCAACGGTGGCGGTTTTGTTGTCGAATCGGGTCCCCAATTTTTTCGAGTAGCTTACTCTTATAAAAACTTGATTTTTGGTTATGTTTGATTTTGCCCAGATTTCACTTGGTCTTATTTTTGTATTCGGGCAACACGGAAAGTTTTAAATCGAAACTTTTGCATCGTTTATCTCTTGTGTTTCGTATTTGTGTTTGTATACGTCATCTAATTGCTATAGGTCAATTAGATGGGGTTGCAAACACTTGCTTCCGCTGTGGTGGTTATTTACTTGTGATGGAATAGTCGGATAGTCATGTGGATAGCCTCTCAACATAGATATGGATGTATATTTGATATTTAGGATGAGCGGTTGGATTGTGACCGTCGTCACCGCTTGTTGTATATTATTTTTGGAACACGACCGGGTTGAGGTCGATATTACCATTGTATATTCATTCATTCATGTATTAGGATTGCCCATGGAGAAGTACACAAATAGCCGGGTTTTAGAGTGTGCTAGGTGGCCGTTTCGCAGTGGCGAATTTGAGCCGCCTTGCTCTAGAATTGGCGGGCTATTCGCTGCACTTGTAGGGGTATAGAATAGATCCAAGGTGGAGTGGTCAAGTTGCCGGATTCCTTGAAGTGCCGGGTGGCCCACTCATTTTATTGAGTGATGGTTGTCTCACTTCTAGAATCGACGGGTAGCTTTCCGCACTCGTAGGAGTCTTTGGTACTGATGATGTTCGAGCTATCCACACGATCGGAAAACGTTGGTTTTCGTTTGCGGCTCAAACGAAACATGGGGCTCCTAGTTTATCCGCTAATTCCATCTTGTTTATCGCATGCTTATGATGTTTATTAACCGCCTGCGATCTGTGTTGTTTTATCATTGCTTGAGACGAATGGCTATATATACTGTATATAATAAACGTTGCTTATGTTTTGCACCCACGCTAGCCTTGCCCCCGCCCTTTCGTAAGTTAAGTAACCTTACGGTGAAGAGCCGGGCCTCCATGGCGAATGCGGATGGTATAAGCATACGTTCTATTTTCGTTTCTTTTATAATGATAGGGTTAATTAATGTGACCGCATTAATTCTTATTAATGCAAGAAAATAAACCTAAAATAAAAGGATGTTTTTGGAATCAAATTTCAAAACCGCTCGGTTCTTTTCAAAACTACTCGGTTTTCCACAAAACCAAATGTTTTCAAAATTGAGCTCGAACCATTCGTTTCGAAATCACTAGATTCCTTCAACAATATCAAGTTCATTACGTTAAAATTTTTTCACCAAAAACCAACCATAGCCCTCCATCATTTCTTTCAAGTAGTACTTAGTATTCGTGCTGCGTTTGTTGACTGTGTCAAGGCATAGTGAACGGTAGCTAAGTGGTGCTTGATTGTAGCAAGTAAAGTGATTAGTTAGGACAGTCATATAACCTTTTGACTGTGTCAAGGGTTATGCGGATGGGTTTAATGCAATCAAGGTAATGACGGGTTGAACTTGACTAGGACTTTTTGATTTGTTGACTGTGTCAAGATCACTAAAGTCCTAGGGTAAAAACTACATCAGAAGTTTCAAACATACAGGAAGCTTGCTAGTGTTGCATACCTTATGGAGTGTGGTGACTAGAGTGGCTTCCATCTAGGTTATTACACGATGATAGTTGGGTCCCGATCCCACTGATGAGTAGAATTACTATCGGGAGATTTTCACTTCACAACTAGCTAACCCATTAGGTGTCTAGAAAGGTGATAACGGGGTTATGCCTCTGCAGAAATGAGGTTATTTAATTAGGTCCGTACGAAAGCACGGGGAGCTTCCCTCGGAGTACC
The DNA here is from genome assembly GCA_030015575.1 of Agapanthus africanus. Taxonomy (NCBI): domain Eukaryota; kingdom Viridiplantae; phylum Streptophyta; class Magnoliopsida; order Asparagales; family Amaryllidaceae; genus Agapanthus; species Agapanthus africanus. Next base: position 276,523,872 of record JASDDO010000008.1, read on the forward strand.
AGCACTTGCCTGGTTGAACGGTTAGCGAACATGTGAAGCATACATGATCCCGACTAGTTCTCATTTTAGGGTTTGAAGGAGAATTTAAGGAAACAGTGGGAGCCATCCTGTTTAAATAATGAAGGTGTACGCAAGCACCGCGACGGGGTTTAAATGGGCATCACACATGCAATTTTAAAAATTTCGTGTTCTGACGAACACTTACCAAGATCTTAACTAGAATATTAGGGTTTACTATGATGATATGACAAACTAAGCTAAAGGAAAGAGTATACGACCTTCATAGACCAAGTCCTTCTATTCAAATGCTCCGGGTAGTAGTCCACGCGACTCCACTAAGCTCCACTTGAAGAATAAACAAGCTTCCTCCGATGATCTTCGTGCCGAAGATGATCCACCCGAAGTCCGCCAATCCAAGCTACCTCTTCACTAAATCTTTTAGTGAAGGAAACACACAACATCAAAGTGCTAATCTAATGTGGAATGGTGAAGTAGGGATGTTGTTTGCTCACTAGGGATGTCAAGCTCTATGATTCACATCACATGTGAGGGTTTAGAGCTTGAATCATGAGGAAGAGCATGATGATGGAGAGAGCTAGAGAGAAGCTCATCACATGAGCTCACAAATAAAATGGCTAAGTCTTGAAACGTAAGTGAAGAATGGATTAACTAAAAATGGCTCACTCATTGAAGCATGAAAATATATCCAATATAATATAGCAACCATGCTTCTATAGTGATCCCAAATGAATAAAGAAATTAGAAAATCCATGCCTCACCATTCCTCCTCATTTTCCACCTCATTTTCTATTTCCAATAAATAGAAAATCATGCCATGCTTCATTATATATATATATATATATATATATATATATATATATATATATATATTAATAATATATATATTATGAAGAATAATTAGTGAGCTAATAATATTAGTTAATATATAATTATATCAAATATAATATATATCAAATTATTAAATCAACACTAGATTTAATAATCCGGTTATATCACATATAACCGACTAATATCATTTATCTGTATATCACATTATCAAATCAACACTTGATTCGATAATCCAGTTATATCACATATAACCTAATCGATAAAAAATAACAGCCAGATTAGAATACGGTATCACATACTCATATTTAATCTGGCCCCCGCACATATCAACATATGCGCCCTGCTTCGTTTCGCTAAAACCAGGAAACTTCTGTGTGGGACTCTAAAGACTCGTCAATACGCCAGCAGTAGGTGATGATCACATCAGTCACCCACAAGCCATCAGCGGTACTAGCTGGACGTAACGGCTACCCAGGTATTAAGCGATTAGAAGATCAATAGGCAAGCTTGTCCAAACTCCCACGAAGCCTATAAGTAACACTTACCGTACAGTCCGGTCTCTTCATCTGATATGTCGCATATCGAGTCTGGGGGTGGAATCATCAGACCCCAATAACTTGATAAGTCATGCCGATGTAAGGCCTATAACGGTATGAGAAACTACTGATAACAATTACCAGTAAATCTCATCAACAGCCCTTGCCAGGTACTTACTGTTATAGCCAATCGAGCATAGCGTAACATCAACTCCCAATACCGGGAGAGACAAAACCCCTTCTATCGCTCATTGCCTCCATGTGACTCGGGATTGTACCCAAAATCCACTTGTTTTCATGACTCCTTTGAGACGTGGTAGGGAGGAAATCAAAGCACGGTGGGAGCCACACAAGACTCTATGACGATCTCAGGTCTACAGAATAACCTGTACCAGTGTCACCGGAGAACTGCTATCTGACGATAGGTATAATACCATCTAGGAGTTCTCGGCAAGTCCTGTTCGGTGTACCCATTCTCTAATGAGCACATGTGTACAATCTTTGATGTCAAACACCAATGGATATAGGATCAACCATCGCCCCATACAGGGTCAAGAAACGTACACACTAGTCTACTCTGGAATATCGATGCCCTGTCTCGATATTCCCTCGACTAGGAACAATTTAAGGATGTGCTTGTGGACTATCCAGGTCCGAGTAGTATGATCTGCATCATAGTCCTGGTAGTCAAGACTACATCTTCAGGGTTTTATCAACATGTATATAAGAGATGGTATAATAATACCAGTGAACATGTTAAGATAAAGGAAACTAGATAGCATACTATCATGTCGAGGAAGAAAGTCCTCCATATATATGTTCAAGCATCCACTATATCATACAATAATGGCCACTAGGGCATACATATCACTAACAATCTCCCACTTTCACTAAGGCCAGTTGTTGCGGTATCTCATACCAAAAATCTTAGAAAGTCTCTCGATTAGCATCTAGGGGAGAGCCTTGGTGAGTGGATCCGCTGTGTTATCCTCAATGTCAACTCTCCTGATCTCGATCTCCCAAAGATCTACTATCTCCCTGATCAGGTGATACCGCCTAAGAATATGTCTGGATCGCTGATGGGACCGGGGTTCCTAAGCCAAAGCCACAGCTCCATTGTTATCACAATACACAGGTATTGGATGCTCAATGGTAGGAACCTCACCAAGTTCATCTCATGAACTTCTTCATCCAGACAGCCTCTATGGCAGTATCGTTGGTAGCGAGGTATTCATCCTTCATCATCGAGTCTGCTACGGTATCTAGCTTAGAACTCTTCCAACATACCGTCCCTCCACTGAGGGTGAAGACAAAACCCGAGACCGACTTATTGTCGTCCTTATCACTTTAGAAGCTCGAATCGGTAAAGTACTCCACCTGGAGTTCACTGTTACCACATACCAAGAACATCTCTTTAGTCCTTCTCAAGTACTTAAGAATGTTCTTCACAACTGTCCAGTATTTCTCCACTAGATCTGATTGATACCTACTCACTACACCTAGTGAGTAAGCTACATCCAGTCTGGTACACAACATTGCATACATGATTGACCCGACTGCCGAAGCATAAGGTATCCCTTACATGCAAGCCCTCTCTAAATCAGTCTTGGGAGGCATTTCTTTGGAGAGAGTGATTCCTTAACAAGCGGGTACATTACCACGCTTAGAATCTTCCATGCTAAACCTATTTAGTATGGTGTCAATGTACTTGGATTAGGACAATCCCAATATCCGATTAAATCTATCTCTATAGATCTTTATCCCCAGGATGTAGGAGGCATCACATAGTTCTTTCATGGAGAACATGTGTGATAAGAAGATCTTGACCGAGTGTAGCATATGAACAATGTTTCTGTTAGTTATGTATATGCCCTAGAGGCCATTGTTGTACATATGATGTATATTATAATGGATGCTTGGTTATATATAGAGATAACTTTCTTGCTCGTTATGATAGTATGCTATTTGGTTTCACTTTATCTTAACATGTTGACTTGTATTGGTTTACTGTTTTACTCTCACATGTTGATAAAGCCCTTAGGATCTGTACTCGACTACTGGGACTATGATGAGATCATACTAGTGGGGCCACGGTAGTCGATGAGTACATCCTATAACTGTTCCTAGTCGAGGGTATATCGAGACAGGGCATCGATACACCAGAGTAGACTAGCGTATACGCATCTTGACCCATATGATGGGCGATGGATGATCCCATATCCATCGGTGTTAGACATCAGAGATGGTGTACGGGTGCTCAGTAGAGACTGGGTACACTGGACGGACTCGCCGAGAACTCCCAGATGGTGATATACCACATGTCAGATGGCAGTTCTCCGGTGACACAGGTACATGGTAGTCTGAAGACCCGAGATCGTCATAGGGTCTTGTGTGATTCCCACTGTGCTTTGATTTCCACCTTACCACATCCAAGAGGGCGTGCAAAACGGTGGCTTTTGGGTACAGTCCCGAATCATATGGAGGCAATGAGCGATAGGAGGGGATTCGTCTCTCCCGGTATAGGGAGTTGATGTTGTGCTGTGTTCGATTGGCTATAACTGGAAGTCCCTGGCCAGGGCTGATATAGAGATTTACTGGTAAGTGTTACTAGTAGTTTCTCGACCCGTTATGAGCCACACATTGACACGACTTATCGGTTACTGGGGTCTGACGTATACCACCCCTAGACTTGATATGCGACATATCAGACGAACAGACCGGACTGTACGGGAGTGTTACTGGTTGGATTCACAGGAGAACGCACAGGCTAGCTTGTTGATCTTCTGATCGCTCAATACCTGGGTGGCTGTTACGTTTAGCTGACCGCTTGCAGCTTGTGGGTGTTTGATATGATCATCACCTGCTACCGGCGTATTGACGATTCTTTAGAGTCCTACACAGAGGTTTCTTGGCTCAGGCGAAACAGAGTAGTGGCACATATGTGATATGCGCAGGAGAGAGAATAATGCGATATGGGATACCGTATTATATTCTCGCGATATTTAGGATATGAACCGGGTCATCGGATCAAGTGTTGATTCGATGAATCGGTACATGATATATTAGTCGGTAATATTCGATATAGCCGGATCGTCGGATCAAGTGTTGATTCGATGATTTAATATATAATAATATATATGATATATTATTATATTAGCTAATATTGGCTTACTTTATTATTTCATTTTCTCGCGGGATGATACATTGATATATATGCGATATATCTTAATTGTATTATTTTCTTTTGTTACAAATATATAATATATATGTGATATATATTATTGTGACATGATATGATTAATTGTTAAACATGTTTAAGGATGATTAATTGAGGTTAGGGTTTGATTAGGGTTAGTAGCTTCAAGTTCCTTCTAGAAGCTTTTTCTTTTGTCATTCTTAAGATCTTTATGGATGACACATTCATTTAACTTAACCAAACCCTAACCCTAGTTGTTTCTCTACACATTCTCATCCATTCATCCTTGACCATGGTTATATATCAATCATATGATTTATATTTCTATTCATCACAAAAGGAAAAGATTAATCATTATCTTTTGATTATCCATTATCTTCTTCTTCTTCTCTCTTGAAGAAGCTCTCTTGAAAATTCTTATGTGATGAAATAAAATGAGAAAATGATATTAAAAGAAAGCAAAATCACTACTCTCTCATCCCCATCTCATCTAGCCCATGTGATTAGGGTGTTCTTCTCTTTTGAGTGAGAAAGCTTGAGTCGAAGCAACTTCAAGGTAGATCATCGGAGATTTGGATTACGACAAGCTAGAATGGATCGTTCGAGTCGTGGAGCCTCTCATGAGTGTAGGGTTGCTAGGCACGCGCACAAGTGTCTACGAGGCATCAACCATGCCCGATTAAAAATTTAGCCGTGCCGAACTACCCGAATACGGAACTTTAAACTAGAGATTAGGCGATAACATGCATGCTAAACACTTTAACACTAAGTGAGAGGGATTACAACCTTTGTAGATCCGGTCCTTCACTTCATTTGCTCCGTGTTGTGGTCCCTTCGCTGCGATCATCGGGATCCGGACTCTCGAGAGGTTCCACGAAGAGAAAGACGCAACCTTTGCTTCCGATCTTCGATACTAAGATGATCTACCTCGAAGTTTCTTTAACACAACCTAACACTCATGAAATGATGTGAACACCCTCATCTAAATGGCAAGTGAAGATGAGGATGATGAAGTAGGAATTTTGCTCTATTTATTTATATATTTCTCACATTTATCCATCACAAAATCAAAGCAAGAAACCATTTCAAGCTTTGAAGAAGAAGGAAGAAGATGATGAATAATGAATTATCCTTTTGTGATGAATAGGAAAATAATTATATGATAGAATTATGCAACCATGGTTCACTTAACCATTGTAGAGAATAGACTAGGGTTAGGGTTTGGGTTTGGTTAAAGCATGAGTCATGAACAAATATCTTTCACAAAACAAAATAAAATCTTCTAGAAACTTCTAGAAGGTTTAACCCTAATCCAAACCCTAATCATGTTTAAACTCCACTAAACAAGTTGCATTATTTATCATATCATGTTACAATATTATATATCACATATATAATATTTATCGTAACAAAATAATACATTTAACATATATCGCATATATATCAATGTATTACCCGAGTGAGAAAAAGAATCTTTTAGTGAGCAAATATCAGTTAATGCAATTTAATATATCAAATATATTATTATACATTAAATTATCGAATCAACACTTGATCCGACAATCCGGCTATATCGCATATAACCGGCTAATATTTATCCGTACCGATTCATCGAATCAACACTTGATCCGATGACCCGGCTGATATCAAATATCGCGAGAATAGAATACGGTATCACATATCGCATTATCCTCGGTCCCGCACATATCACATATGCGCTCCTACTCCGTTTTGCCTGAGTCAAGAAACCTCTGTGTAGGACTCTAAAGAATCGTCAATACGCCGGCAGTAGGTGATGATCATATCAAACACCCACAAGCTGCAAACGGTCAGCTAAACGTAACAGCTACCCAGGTATTGAGCGCTCAGAAGATCAACAAGCAAGCCTGTAACTTCTCCTGTGAATCCAAACAGTAACACTCTCGTACAGTCCGGTCTCGTCGTCTGATATGTTGCATATCTCGCCTAAGGGTGGTAAACGTCAGACCCCAGTAGCTCGATAAGTCGTGTCGATTTGAGATCTATAACAGTTCGAGAAACTACTGATAACACTTACCAGTAAATCTCAGCAACCCTGGCCAGGGATTTCCGGTTATAGCCAATCGAACACAGCACAACATCAACTCCCTATACCGGGAGAGACGAATCCCCTCCTATCGCTCATTGCCTCCATATGATTCGGGACTGTACCCAAAAGCCACCTTTTTGCACGCCCTCTTGGACGTGGTATGATGGAAATCAAAGCACAGTGGGAATCACACAAGACTCTATGACGATCTCGGGTCAACAGACTACTCTGTACCAGTGTCACCGGAGAACTGCCATCTGACGTATGGTATAATACCATCTGGGAGTTCTCGGCGAGTCCGTCCAGTGTACCCAGTCTCCACTGAGCACCCGTACACCATCCTTGATGTCAAACACCGATGGATATGGGATCATCCATCGCCCATCATATGGGTCAAGATGCGTATACGCTAGTCTACTCAGGTGCATCGATGCCCTGTCTCGATACACCCTCGACTAGGAACAGTTATAGGATGTACTCGTCGACTACCGTGGCCCCACTAGTATGATCTCATCATAGTCCCAGTAGTCGAGTACATATCCTAAGGGCTTTATCAACATGTAATATAGAGACAATCAGAGTACATGTTAAGATAAAGTACAACCAGATAGCATACTATCATGTCGAGCAAGAAAGTCCTCCCTATATATGTCCTAGCATCCACTACAATATACATCGTATGTACAGTAATGGCCTCTAGGGCATACATACAACTAACAATCTCCCACTTGCACTAGGGCCATCTGTTATGGTATCGCATACCCAACAATTAGCTGCGGTTGAAGTATCTCATACTCAACCATCCCATAAAAGTCTCTACTGGGAAAAAGGCCTTCGTGAGTGGATCCGCGCTGCGTCCTCTGTGTCTACTCTCCTAACCTCGATCTCCCTGGAGATCAACCATCTCCATGATCAGGTGATACTGCCTAAGAATTATATCTGGATTTTTGATGGGACGGTAGTTCCTTGGCTGAAGCCACAACTCCATTGTCACACAATGGTAGGAACGAAGTTCATCTCATGAACTTATATATCCAGACTGCCTCTTTGGTAGCATCCTTGGTAACGATGTATCTTGCCTTTTATCGTCTAGTATGTCACGGTATTTAGCTTGGAACTCTTCCAACATACCGTCCCTCCACTGAGGGTAAAGACAATGCCTGCGACTGACATTCAGTCGTCCTTATCACTCTGGAACCTTTCCAGTGATTCTCCCCAGGATCGATTGATACCATCTCACTACAACTAGTGAGTATCCTAACATCCAATTAGATCTATCTCATAGATCCAAAACCCAGGATTTATGAGGTATCACTTTGATCCTATATGGAGAATCCTTGTGATAAGCGGAGATTGACCGAGCGTAGCAGAGGAAACTTCTTCCCTATCAAGAGTATGTCATCCACGTACTCTACGAGGATCACCACCATACTCCCTTACCTTTTTGTATATACAAGGTTCATCTACCATTTTGATGAAGTCAAACTCTTTGACTACCACATCAAAACAGATGTTCCAACTCCGCGATGCCTGTTTTATCATATAAAACATCTTGCACACGTTTCCGCTGCTCCCACTGTCTACGAAGCCCTCTGGCTGTGTACTTATAGACGCTCTTTTCTAAAACATCATTTAGAAAAGCAGTCATGACACCCAACCACCAGATATCGTAGTCATGGTATGTAGCCGTGGCAAGTAGGATCTGGATGGACTTAAGCATAGCTTTGAAAGTCTTAACTTTTCCATGTACACCAAGTAATCTTCTCAAGATATACTCGCTCCTGTTGGGGATCTAACCCTTCAGATAAAGCAACCAAAGTCCATACTTTGTTGGTGTATAAGGATTCCATCTTAGATCGATAAGCATCCAGCCATTCTTACAGAGTCCCACTCCTGATGGCCAGCTCGAAACCAGTTGGGTCATCATCTCATGATGCAATCCTCGCTCCCACTGTCATAGAGAAACCGAAGTATCTCTCAGATGGGTGAGGAACCCTACTAGATCGGCGGAGAGGCTGAGGTTCGTTGGAAACTATTGAATCTTTTGGTTCTACCAAATCATCAGCTGCATTTTGTATAGCTGGAACATTTCCAGTTCTACATAACAGACCTTGTCTTGAGCTTGTCCGGATTTTGCTTTTAGACATAAGCCGGACAACCCCAAATCTTAACAAACTTAAGATATGGGCTCTTCCCATTCCATATCGCATATGAAGTGGTAAGCAACTTAATTTGATTTGAACCCTATTCAATAGGTATGCAGCTTCTCAAGTGCATAACTCCCAAAAGGAAATAGGAAACTCAGTAGTACTCATCATAGAGCACACCATATCAAATAGGGTGCTAATGCTCCGCCCCGATATACCATCGTGCTATGGTGTATACGGAGGAGTAATGCTGAGAGAGAATCTCATTCTCCTTTAGAATAGTCCAGGAATTCCGTGCTCAAGTATTCTCCTCCTTGATCTCATCAAAGGACATAATACTTATACCCGTATTTTGGTTCTCTACTTCTAACTTATATTCTGTGAATATCTCAAAAGCTTCGGACTTGTGTTTCAACAGGAACATATGTCTGAATCTTGAGAGATTATCAGAGAATGTAATGAAGTACAAAGAACCGATCTTGGCATATGTAGACAGGGGACTTTCATACATCAGCATGTATCAATCCCAAAAGTTCACTAACTCTTTCTCTGTTTCCAATAAACAGAACTGTGGTCATCTTATCTTTATGACATGATTGGAAAGTTTCATAAGATGTAAATTCAAACAGATTTAAATATGCATCTAAATGTAACTTCAGCCAGTCGGGTCGCATTGATATGACCTAGTCTACAATGCCTCAAGAAGGATTCGTTCATTTCTGAACTCTTCTTCTTGTGTGTGTTTCGTATACTAAGAACTGTAGTTTGATTTAGAACATCAATGCTTTTAGATAACGTGCCTGAACCGATCAACTATTGATATAGGAAATGTTCAAAACATTATCCAACAATACAAAATTATATCCTTTCTTTACTAATAAAGAGACTGATATGATTTTGTATATCAGGTTCGGTATCTAATAACATTCATTCAGAATCAATGTTTTCTGATAATACAGGGTGACAGTGACCAACAGACTTGGCTGCAACACTTTCACCGTTTTCTGTCTCATGAAACTTATCACCCGTTCTCAGTTCTTTACCTATCTGTAGCCCATGTAACAGATTACATATACGGGATCCTGATCCGGTATCACATACCCAGGACGTAAAGGATACTGAGAAACAGTTCTGTGTAATGAACACACCCGAAGATGATGCATCAACATGCACTTTCTTCGTTTGGGCGGCACGGGAAATCTGGTATTCCCCAATTTCCTGCTCTGTCTTATAACAATTATAAGTTGGAGCGGGACCAACGTTCCCCAGCTCAGTATAACAAGCGGGTTCGGTCAATATATCCGTTTTATTATCTTGATTAAGGCGTGATATGGTCGCTATCTGGAGAGAGAGAGAAGAAAACACTCAGCGTATGCTCTTGCAAGATTAGATTGGTTATCTAATATATCTAATCAGGATGTTTCTCACTGTTTTAGTCAAATCTTCCTTCAAACCCTAAAAGGAAAGACTAGCCGGGATTAATTACACGCTACAAGTTCGCCAATCTTTCAGCCAGGCCAGTGTCGGTACTTTGAGGGAGGTCCCCCGTGCTTTCGCACGAACCTAATTACAGTAAACCTCGTTTTCCCAGAGGCGTAACCCCGTTAACACCTTTCTAGACACCTACTTGATCGGCTAATTGTAATGTGTAAAACTCTCCCAGGAGTAACTCTTACTCGCAGCGGGTATCGGGATCCAACTATCTTATAGAAGGTATGCAATCTCATTGCAAATTTCAACACTTGAAATTCCCGATAATATTTTACCCCTAGTGACTTATGACCTTAACTATGGTCAACAAATCATAAGCACTAGTCAAGTTCTACCCGTCATTTCTTGATTAATTAGACCCATCCACATGACCCTTAACTAAGGTCAACAAAGTCATATGACTGTCCTAACTAATCGCATCATATGCTATATAGGAAGACATCACTTAGCTACCGCACACTGTGCCTTAACTATGGTCAACAAACACAGCACGAATACTAAGTACTCTACTTCCTAAAATGACGGAGGGTTACGACGGGTTTTTCAGAAAACCCTTTGCGTAATGAACTTGATATCGTTGTAGAATCGAGTGATTTTAAATGGAGTGTTTTTGAGGCTTTTCTAGTTTTGCTAAAGGGGTCACTCCCGGTGAAGGGATCGTCGGCCCTTTCCTCATCGAATAAGGTGCAGGATATATCATATATACCGCTGTGCAAAGCAAGAACTATAGTAGCAATCAAAAGACAAACCGAGTTTGTAGCATCTGCCAGTTATTGCTAAAGGAGTCACTCCCGGTGAAGGGATCTCGGTCCTTTCCTTATCGAATAAGGTGCTGGATGTTCTACAAGGAACACCGCTATGCAAAGCAAGAACTATAGCTACCAGTTTTTATAAACAAGTTTCTACAACATCTTAGGTTTCTTTTATTTCATTAATCTCATTAATGAAGTCCCATTTTAATTATGCTTCACAAGCATTTCTTTTGAAACGAAATCTTCAATATAACATATATCTCATATATATAATATAAACATTCGTCTCAGGCAGTAATATGATCTCATCACAGAACATTGCAGCAGAAGAACATATATGAAATATTGGATATATTAGGACGTCCGTGTTTTCAATAGGAGCCTATATAAAACACGGATTCCACAGTCGCGATGAATAGCCAAACCCACATCCCTAGACCCCTACGAGAGCGGCAAGTAACACTGCCAATTCTAGGGTTAGGAGACCCGGTCTCGACTCCTCGAGATGGTCTCCCACTGGACCCTAGAACCCGGTTACTTGTGCTCCCCGCCTTGGGTCTACCTAATGCGGAAAAGTAAATAATATACAAAGGTGACATCTTCCGCTACCTGGAAGTGCCCCAATAAAAGAATATTACATACAAATGAAATTTACATGAATGAAAAAGAAAAACTCTCATCTCACATAAAACCCCGGCTATTCAAAAGCGACGATCCAATTCAACATATCACAGCAACACATAATATCTCATATCATCAACGTAAGCAAGTATGCGTATCCCGATTGTCGTTGATGTATAGCAACGAAGCCGGCGATACTCCACATACTACGCTTACGGTCACAGAAAAGAAAGTGTAAAACTACAACAGTTGGAATCCGCAACCTCCTTAGACATCGCATGCCTAACCAAATGAATTCCTTAGACATCACATGCCTAACAATTATAAACCCCGCATTTTAGTCTCATTTATCGAAAACTCTTTTCAATACCAAGTCGGCCAATTCAACAAGATTCCCGACGTCCTGATCGAATGCTCGTCGCAAACTCTAGTAGACGGCCGCACCCCCGATACCGTTGACGAAGTGCACCAAGGCGGAACACCGCTACCGGGAGCACCCGAACGGATGCTTTCGGCGACGGGGTTCTCCTACAGTCACTTGGTCGGGGCTATGGAGTGAGGCTGTCTATTAAGTTTACCCGGCGAGTATCCGCGTACGCTACGTGATTGCGACGGACTTTTGATCACATCAAAATTCCATGGCAACCGATCATCTGAGACTAAACTGCTATGTTTATAATATTCAAATTAGTTATCTCATAACTACCTGTGGATTCCAATTATTGTATCACATTCCAGATAAATAGAAAAAGTTAAACTTTCCGATCGAATCATCAAGCACCCAAGATTTCCCCAATATATTTCAACACTTGAAAACAGTTTAAAAACATCCATTACATGACACAGTACCAATGATCCAGCCGTAGAAGGGTCAAGCCAACGCCTCACATGTGGCACGCCGTACTGCCCCAAACCCTAAGGTTCGAAGAGCAGTTCAAGACGGTCACATAATCGAGTTAAGGTTTGTTGTCTTCTAGAGGGTCCACCGAGTTACTTGCACGACTTAGAACATTCTTAAACACGAGAAAAATCCAACTTTTGAAAAATTTTCCGACATGGGAAAAAGTGAGTTATTGATATCCGTTCGAACTTTTTAACAGTTTCTATAAGATATCCGGAAAGCCACATAGACAAAATCTAATACTCCGATCGAAACATCGAATCCCCAAAACAACCCAACAAATTCAACAGTTGAATAATAAAATAATAAAAATTTCCAGAAAATACAACATTAGAAAATAGGAGTTACTGTGAAACGAACGTGCCATGAATCGATCACGTGGCCGCGGAACCGCCGCGAAAGCTGGGGTGGGGCCGCGGTTCCGCGCCTACTTTGTCGAATTACGCGCACGTGTTTCACAGTAATTCTTGTAATTACCTGCTGTAATTTTTGGACATTTTTAATTTGGAAAAATCCCAGATTTTAGAAATTTTCCAGAGAGCAATTTTGAGTTTAGTGTTTCGGGTTTTCCGGGTTCGATCGGACTTTAAACTTCGTCTAGACTTCGCCTAAAGCTCTAGCTTGGCTCTGATACCACTGTAGGGTTGCTAGGCACGCGCACAAGTGTCTACGAGGCATCAACCATGCCCGATTAAAAATTTAGCCGTGCCGAACTACCCGAATACGGAACTTTAAACTAGAGATTAGGCGATAACATGCATGCTAAACACTTTAACACTAAGTGAGAGGGATTACAACCTTTGTAGATCCGGTCCTTCACTTCATTTGCTCCGTGTTGTGGTCCCTTCGCTGCGATCATCGGGATCCGGACTCTCGAGAGGTTCCACGAAGAGAAAGACGCAACCTTTGCTTCCGATCTTCGATACTAAGATGATCTACCTCGAAGTTTCTTTAACACAACCTAACACTCATGAAATGATGTGAACACCCTCATCTAAATGGCAAGTGAAGATGAGGATGATGAAGTAGGAATTTTGCTCTATTTATTTATATTTTTCTCACATTTATCCATCACAAAATCAAAGCAAGAAACCATTTCAAGCTTTGAAGAAGAAGGAAGAAGATGATGAATAATGAATTATCCTTTTGTGATGAATAGGAAAATAATTATATGATAGAATTATGCAACCATGGTTCACTTAACCATTGTAGAGAATAGACTAGGGTTAGGGTTTGGGTTTGGTTAAAGCATGAGTCATGAACAAATATCTTTCACAAAACAAAATAAAATCTTCTAGAAACTTCTAGAAGGTTTAACCCTAATCCAAACCTTAATCATGTTTAAACTCCACTAAACAAGTTGCATTATTTATCATATCATGTTACAATATTATATATCACATATATAATATTTATCGTAACAAAATAATACATTTAACATATATCGCATATATATCAATGTATTACCCGAGTGAGAAAAAGAATCTTTTAGTGAGCAAATATTAGTTAATGCAATTTAATATATCAAATATATTATTATACATTAAATTATCGAATCAACACTTGATCCGACAATCCGGCTATATCGCATATAACCGGCTAATATTTATCCGTACCGATTCATCGAATCAACACTTGATCCGATGACCCGGCTGATATCAAATATCGCGAGAATAGAATACGGTATCACATATCGCATTATCCTCGGTCCCGCACATATCACATATGCGCTCCTACTCCGTTTTGCCTGAGTCAAGAAACCTCTGTGTAGGACTCTAAAGAATCGTCAATACGCCGGCAGTAGGTGATGATCATATCAAACACCCACAAGCTGCAAGCGGTCAGCTAAACGTAACAGCTACCCAGGTATTGAGCGCTCAGAAGATCAACAAGCAAGCCTGTAACTTCTCCTGTGAATCCAAACAGTAACACTCCCGTACAGTCCGGTCTCGTCGTCTGATATGTTGCATATCTCGCCTAGGGGTGGTAAACGTCAGACCCCAGTAGCTCGATAAGTCGTGTCGATTTGAGGTCTATAACAGTTCGAGAAACTACTGATAACACTTACCAGTAAATCTCAGCAACCCTGGCCAGGGATTTCCGGTTATAGCCAATCAAACACAGCACAACATCAACTCCCTATACCGGGAGAGACGAATCCCCTCCTATCGCTCATTGCCTCCATATGATTCGGGACTGTACCCAAAAGCCACCTTTTTGCACGCCCTCTTGGACGTGGTATGATGGAAATCAAAGCACAGTGGGAATCACACAAGACTCTATGACGATCTCGGGTCAACAGACTACTCTGTACCAGTGTCACCGGAGAACTGCCATCTGACGTATGGTATAATACCATCTGGGAGTTCTCGGCGAGTCCGTCCAGTGTACCCAGTCTCCACTGAGCACCCGTACACTATCCTTGATGTCAAACACCGATGGATATGGGATCATCCATCGCCCATCATATGGGTCAAGATGCGTATACGCTAGTCTACTCAGGTGCATCGATGCCCTGTCTCGATACACCCTCGACTAGGAACAGTTATAGGATGTACTCGTCGACTACCGTGGCCCCACTAGTATGATCTCATCATAGTCCCAGTAGTCGAGTACATATCCTAAGGGCTTTATCAACATGTAATATAGAGACAATCAGAGTACATGTTAAGATAAAATACAACCAGATAGCATACTATCATGTCGAGCAAGAAAGTCCTCCCTATATATGTCCTAGCATCCACTACAATATACATCGTATGTACAGTAATGGCCTCTAGGGCATACATACAACTAACAATGAGTCCGGGAGATCGTGGATCGCGGCAAAGGGACTTCTACTCGGAGCTTGTGAAGTGAAGGAGCGGACTACAAAGGTTGTAATCCCTCACACTTAGATAAAAGTTATCATCTTGTATATAAAACCCTAATAATCTAGCAAAGATCCCGGCTTTAGGTTGTTCGGCACGTCTAAAATTTGATCCGGGCATGTTTGATGCCTTATGAACCTTCACAAGAGTGCCTAGGAACCCTACAGTGGTATCAGAGCTACTAGGCATTGGATGTCGACCTATGGGGGGTTCTCACTGTGTGACAGTGTGGCGAAGCATAGGCTCTTACCCCCAGGGTGTCCCGAGACCGGAAGGTGTTCCGGTGGGTTGTAGTCCTCGCGAGGGGGCATGCGTAAAAAGTAGCGGCTGAGGGACCCATTGGTGCCACGGCGACCCCATTGGATGGGGTGGCTGCCTGACCTACAGTGGTATGAAAGCCTAGCTAGAGCATTAGGCGATGTGTTTACGAAGTTAAAACTCCAATCGAACCCGAAACGAACAAAATGGACCCCTCTCTGGAAATTTTTTAAATTTTGGGATTTTTCTGAATTAAAAATATGTAAAAAAATCAGCAGGGAATTCTAAGAATTACCATGAAACACGTGCCCACAATTCCACCAACAGAGCGCGGATCCGCGGCAGAAAGAGGGTTCTCGCGGCGCTTCCGCGGCGGCACTGTATGATTGGGACACGTGGCTTCATGGTTTTAACCGTAGGTACTTGCTGACCATTCTGGATATTTTTAATCTGTTCCAGGTGTTTAAAATTCTGGGGTTTGTTTTGTAATAGTAGACTCGATCGGAATATTTAAGTTCGTATTTCTTTCCGGATATTTAGAAATTGTTAAACTAGTTGAACGGATATCATTAACTTACTGTTTCCCGGTACGGCAAACTTTCAAGTGTTGAATTTTTATTGGGTTTAAATCTTTCGGAAAATTGTACAAGTTAACTGGTGGACCCTCTAGAAGTCAACAAACCTTAACTCGATTATGTGACCGTCTTGAACTGCCTTTTGAACCTTCGGGTTTGGGGCAGTACGACGTGCCACATGTGAGGCGTTGGCTTGGCCCTTCTACGGCTGGATCACCGGTACTGTGACATATTCTGGGATTATTTGAACCCCGCTCAAGTGTTGAGCAGTTTGGGAAATTTTGGGTGTTTGATTATCTGTTCGGAAAGTTTAATACTGTATATTTATCTGGAATGTGATACAATATGTGGAATTCATAGAGTTAGGCATGAAATGCGGAGTATGTGATATTTCGGATTTATGATGTCTAAAGTGATTGTGGATTCCAAATATTGTAGTTTTACACTTTCTTTTCTGTGACCGTAAGTGTAATATGTGATATCGCCGGTTTCGTTGCTATATGTCAACGACAATTGGGATGCGCATATTTACTTACGTTGATGATATGAGATATTATGTGTTGCTGTGATATGTTATATTGGATCGTCGCGATCAGAATAGCCGGGGGTTTTATGTGAGATGAGGGTTTTTATTTTCATTCATGTAAAATTCATTTGTAATGTAATATTCTTTTATTTGGGGCACTTCCTGGTTGCGGTTGCTGTCACCAGTGTATATTATTTACTTTTCCGCATTAGGTAGACCCAAGGAGGGGAGCACAAGTAACCGGGTTCTAGGGTCCAGTGGGAGGACATCTCGAGGAGTCGAGACCGGGTCTCCTAACCCTAGAATTGGCAGTGTTACTTGCCGCTCTCGTAGGGGTCTTGGGATGTGGGTTTGGCTATTCGTCGCGACCGTGGAATCCGTGTTTTATACAGGCTCGTATTAAAAACACGGACGTCCAAGTATATCCAATATTTCATATATGTTCTTCTGTTGCAATGTTCTGTGATGAGATCATATTACTGCCTGAGACGAATGCTTATACTATATATATATGCTGATATATAAATATTACTGCTTTCGTTTCTTCTGTGATGCTTAGGAAGCATAAACTGATGGGATTTTTATTAATGAGATTAATAAAAGAAAAGAAACCTAAAGATGTTGTAGAATCAAAACTTAATAAAAAGGGTAGCTACAGTTTTGCTTTGCACAGTGATATATACGATATATCCTGCACCTTATTCGATGAGGAAAGGACCGAGATCCCTTCACCGGGAGTGACTCCTTTAGCAAAACTGGCAGATGCTACAAAACGCGGTTTGTCTTTTGATTGCTTTTAGTGTTTTGCTTTGCACAGCGGTATATATGATATATCCTGCACCTTATTCGATGAGGAAAGGGCCGACGATCCCTTCACCGGGAGTGACCCCTTTAGCGAAACTAAGAAAAGGCTCAAAAACACTCCTTTTCAAAACTTCACTCGATTCTACGACGATATCAAGTTCATTACGCTCAGGGTTTTCTGAAAAACCTGCGTAGCCCTCCGTCATTTCAGATAGAGACTAGTTAGTATTCGTGCTGCGTTTGTTGACCTTAGCCAAGGCGTGGTGTACGGTAGCTAATTAGTATTTATCTGCTAAAACATGAGATGTGATTGAGTTAGGGTAGTCGTGCGACTTTGTTGACCTTAGCCAAGGGTCGTACGGGTGGGTTTAATTCAATCAAGAAATGACGGGTTGAACTTGACTAGCGCTTATGATTTGTTGACCTTAGCCAAGGTCATAAGTTGCTAGGGGCAAAAGCATTATCGGGAATTTCAAGTGTTGAAATTTTCAATGAGATTGCATACCTCCTATGTGATAGTTGGATCCTGATACCCACTGCGAGTAAGAGTTACTCCTGAGAGAGTTTTACACAGGACAATTAGTCATTCAAGTAGGTGTCTAAGAAAAGTGTTAACGAGGTTACGCCTCTGGGAAAACGAGGTTTACATTAATTAGGTCCGTGCGAAAGCACCGGGAACCTCCCTCAAAGTACCGACACTGATCTGGCTGAAAGATTGACGAAATTGTAGGGTGTAATTAATCCCGGCTAATCTTACCTTTTAGGGTTTTAAGGTAGATTTGATAAAAACAGTGGGAGACATCCTGATTAGATAAGATAATAACCAATCTAATCTTGCAAGAGCATACGCTAAAGTGTTTTCTTCTCTCTCTCTCCAGGTAGCGACCATTTCAGGCCATAATCAAGATAATAATATGGATGTATTGACTGAACCTGATTATTGTACTGAGCAAGGGAACGTTAGACCCATTCTTTCTTATAAGAGTTATAAGACTGAACAGGAAACAGGAGAATATCTGGATTCTCACGCCGCCCAAAAGAACTTGCATATTGATGCATCTTCTTCGGGTGTGTTTGTTATTGAGAACTGTTTCTCAGTTCACCCTACGTCCTGGGTATTAGATACCGGATCAGGATCCCACATATGCAAACAGTTGCATGGGCTACGTAAAGGTAGAGAACTGGGAAAAGGTGATCATTCCGTTCAAGTAGGGAACGGTGCGAGTATTGTAGCCAAAGCAGTTGGCGAATATCACCTTGTATTGCCAAGTCGTAATACACTGATTCTAAATGAGTGCTATTATATACCGAACATGATGTGCAACATTATATCAGTTTCTTTATTGAGTAAAGAGGGATATAATTTTGTAGTACAGGATAATGTTATGAACATATTCCTAGATCAAAAGTTGATTGCATCAGGCTCGTTACATAATGGCATATTCATTCTAAATCAGAATACAGTTCTAAATATACAAAACACACACAAGAGGAAAAGTTCAGATATGAACGAATCCTTCTTGTGGCATTGTAGACTTGGTCATATCAATGCGACACGACTGGCTAAGTTACATAAGGATGGTTATTTGAATCCGTTCGAATTATCATCTTATGATACTTGCCATTCATGTCTCAAAGGAAAAATGACCAAAGCTCCGTTTAGTGGACACGGAGAAAGAGTTACCGAACTCTTAGGACTGGTACATAGTGATGTATGCGGTCCCATATCTACGCATGCCAGGAACGGTTCTTCCTACTTCATTTCATTCACTGACGATCTCTCAAGATTCGGATATGTGTTCCTGATGAAACACAAGTCTGAAGCTTTTGAGAAATTCAGAGAATATAAGCACGAAGTAGAGAACCAAACGGGCAAAAGTATTAAGATTCTTCGATCTGATCGAGGAGGTGAATACTTAAGCAATGAGTTCCTAGATTATCTAAAAGAGAATGGGATTCTCTCTCAGCTTACTCCTCCTTATACACCACAGCACAACGGTGTATCTGAGCGGAGGAATCGCACCCTATTAGATATGGTGCGCTCTATGATGAGTACAGCTGAGTTACCTATTTCCTTTTGGGGATATGCGCTGGAGACAGCCATATATCTATTGAATAGAGTTCCAACTAAATCAGTGCCTACCACTCCATATGAGATATGGAATGGGAAGAGACCGTCTCTTAAAAGAGTTAAGATATGGGGTTGTCCGGCCTATGTTAAAAAGCAAAATCCGGACAAACTCGAGGCACTATCAGTTCTTTGTAAGTTTGTAGGATATCCAAGCAATTCGTATGGATATCTATTTTACCAC
Organism: Agapanthus africanus; assembly: GCA_030015575.1. Taxonomy (NCBI): domain Eukaryota; kingdom Viridiplantae; phylum Streptophyta; class Magnoliopsida; order Asparagales; family Amaryllidaceae; genus Agapanthus; species Agapanthus africanus. The sequence continues at coordinate 276,543,778 of JASDDO010000008.1, forward strand.
AGTGAACAACAAAAGGTGTTTGTTGCTCAACATGCCACCTTTTTAGAAAAGGAATTTCTTGAAAAAGAAATTAGTGGCTCTGAGGTAGAACTGGAAGAGGTTCCAGCAACACAAACTATAACAGAAGACTTGGTTGAACCAGAGGATTCAGTAGTACCCGACGAACCCCAGCCTCTCCGCCGATCTAGTAGGGTTTCTCATCCACCTGAGAGATACTACGGTTTTCTCATTGATGGTGGAAACGAGGATTGCATCATGGATGATGATGACCCCACTAGTTTCGAGCAGGCCATCACGAGTGGTGACTCTGTGAAATGGCTGGATGCAATGCGATCTGAGATGGAATCCATGTACACCAACAAAGTATGGACTTTGGAAAATGCTCCTGAAGGGGTAAAACCCATAGGGAGGAAGTGGATCTTTAAAAAGAAATTTGGTGTAGATGGAAAAGTTGAGACTTTCAAAGCTAGACTGGTAGCAAAGGGATTTCGTCAACGACCAGGTGTGGATTATGACGAAACCTTTTCTCCAGTGGCTATGCTTAAGTCCATCCGGATCTTACTTGCCATTGCTGCATACCATGACTACGAAATCTGGCAAATGGATGTTAAGACCGCCTTTCTAAACGGTGATTTAGAAGAGTGCGTGTACATGACTCAGCCAGAGGGCTTCGTAGATAGTGGGAGCAGCGGAAAGGTGTGCAAGCTGCTTAAATCCATTTATGGGTTAAAGCAAGCATCGCGGAGTTGGAACATCTGTTTTGATGTCGTAGTCAAAGAGTTTGACTTCATCAAAAATATAGATGAACCTTGTATCTATAAGAAGGTGGCAGAGGGTAAGGTAGTCTTCCTCGTATTGTACGTGGACGACATACTCTTGATAGGAAATGATATTCCTATGCTGCAATCAGTCAAGCTCTTCTTATCACAGAGATTCTCAATGAAAGATCTAGGTGATGCCTCCTGCATATTGGGAATCATGATCTATAGAGATAGATCTAAACGGATACTGGGATTGTCCCAATCCAGGTACATTGACACCATACTAAAAAGGTTTAGTATGGAAGAATCCAAGCGTGGGAATCAGCCCACGATCTCTGGACTCACTCTCTCCAAAGAGATGTCTCCCAAGACTGATTTGGAGAGAGCTCGCATGCAAGGGATACCCTATGCTTCGGCAGTAGGCTCTATCATGTATGCGATGCTATGTACCAGACCCGATGTAGCATACTCACTAAGTGTAGTGAGTCGGTATCAAGCAGATCCAGGAGAGAGTCATTGGACAGCAGTGAAGAACATTCTCAAGTACTTGCGAAGGACTAAGGAGATGTTCTTGGTGTATGGTAACGGAGAACTCCAGGTGGAGTCCTTTACCCATTCCAGCTTCCAAAGTGATAAGGACGACTCTAAGTCGCATTCGGGTTTTGTCTTCACCCTCAATGGAGGGGCGGTATGTTGGAAGAGTTCCAAACAGGATACCGTTGCAGACTCAACGATGGAGGCTGAATACATCGCTGCCAACGATGCTGCCAAAGAGGCTGTCTGGATCATGAAGTTCATTAGTGAACTTGGTGTGGTTCCATCCATTGAGCATCCAATACCTCTGTATTGTGATAATAATAGAGCTGTGGCGTTAGCCAAGGAACCCAGGTCCCATCAGAAGTCCAGACATATTCTGAAGCGGTATCACCTGATCAGGGAGATAGTTGATCGCCGGGAGATCGAGGTCAGGAGAGTAGATACGAAGGACAACACTGCGGATCCATTCACGAAGGCTATTCCCCAGATACAGTTTGAGAGATTATTCGGGATGCTAGGTATGAGATACTACAGCAGCTGGCCTTAGTGCAAGTGGAAGATTGTTAGTTATGTATATGCCCTAGAGGCCATTGTTGTACATATGATGTATATTATAATGGATGCTTGGTTATATATAGAGATGACTTTCTTGCTCGTCATGATAGTATGCTATTTGGTTTCATTTTATCTTAGCATGTTGACTTGTATTGGTTTACTGTTTTACTCTCACATGTTGATAAAGCCCTTAGGATCTGTACTCGACTACTGGGACTATGATGAGATCATACTAGTGGGGCCGCGGTAGTCGATGAGTACATCCTATAACTGTTCCTAGTCGAGGGTATATCGAGACAGGGCATCGATACACCAGAGTAGACTAGCGTATACGCATCTTGACCCATATGATGGGCGATGTATGATCCCATATCCATCGGTGTTAGACATCAGAGATGGTGTACGGGTGCTCAGTAGAGACTGGGTACACTGGACGGACTCACCGAGAACTCCCAGATGGTGATATACCACACGTCAGATGGCAGTTCTCCGGTGACACAGGTACAGGGTAGTCTGAAGACCCGAGATCGTCATAGGGTCTTGTGTGATTCCCACTGTGCTTTGATTTCCACCTTACCACGTCCAAGAGGGCGTGCAAAACGGTGGCTTTTGGGTACAGTCCCGAATCACATGGTGGCAATGAGCGATAGGAGGGGATTCGTCTCTCCCGGTATAGGGAGTTGATGTTGTGCTGTGTTCGATTGGCTATAACTGGAAGTCCCTGGCCAGGGCTGATATAGAGATTTACTGGTATGTGTTACTAGTAGTTTCTCGACCCGTTATGAGCCACACATCGACACGACTTATCGGTTACTGGGGTCTGACGTATACCACCCCTAGACTTGATATGCGACATATCAGACGAACAGACCGGACTGTACGGGAGTGTTACTGGTTGGATTCACAGGAGAACGCACAGGCTAGCTTGTTGATCTTCTGATCGCTCAATACCTGGGTGGCTGTTACGTTTAGCTGACCGCTTGCAGCTTGTGGGTGTTTGATATGATCATCACCTGCTACCGGCGTATTGACGATTCTTTAGAGTCCTACACAGAGGTTTCTTGGCTCAGGCGAAACAGAGTAGTGGCACATATGTGATATGCGCAGGAGAGAGAATAATGCGATATGGGATACCGTATTATATTCTCGCGATATTTAGGATATGAACCGGGTCATCGGATCAAGTGTTGATTAGATGAATCGGTACATGATATATTAGTCGGTAATATTCGATATAGCCGGATCTTCGGATCAAGTGTTGATTCGATGATTTAATATATAATAATATATATGATATATTATTATATTAACTAATATTGGCTTACTTTATTATTTCATTTTCTCGCGGGATGATACATTGATATATATGCGATATATGTTAATTGTATTATTTTCTTTTGTTACAAATATATAATATATATGTGATATATATTATTGTGACATGATATGATTAATTGTTAAACATGTTTAAGGATGATTAATTGAGGTTAGGGTTTGATTAGGGTTAGTACCTTCAAGTTCCTTCTAGAAGCTTTTTCTTTTGTCATTCTTAAGATCTTTATGGATGACACATTCATTTAACTTAACCAAACCCTAACCCTAGTTGTTTCTCTACACATTCTCATCCATTCATCCTTGACCATGGTTATATATCAATCATATGATTTATATTTCTATTCATCACAAAAGGAAAAGATTAATCATTATCTTTTGATTATCCATTATCTTCTTCTTCTTCTTTCTTGAAGAAGCTCTCTTGAAAATTCTTATGTGATGAAATAAAATGAGAAAATGATATTAAAAGAAAGCAAAATCACTACTCTCTCATCCTCATCTCATCTAGCCCATGTGATTAGGGTGTTCTTCTCTTTTGAGTGAGAAAGCTTGAGTCGAAGCAACTTCAAGGTAGATCATCGGAGATTTGGATTACGACAAGCTAGAATGGATCGTTCGAGTCGTGGAGCCTCTCATGAGTCCGGGAGATCGTGGATCGCGGCAAAGGGACTTCTACTCGGAGCTTGTGAAGTGAAGGAGCGGACTACAAAGGTTGTAATCCCTCACACTTAGATAAAAGTTATCATCTTGCATATAAAACCCTAATAATCTAGCAATGATCCCGGCTTTGGGTTGTTCGGCACGTCTAAAATTTAATCCGGGCATGTTTGATGCCTTATGAACCTTCACAAGAGTGCCTAGGAACCCTACAGTTTCCTATCAAGAGTAGGTCGTTCATGTACAATACAAGGAAGACAACCTTACTCTCTACTACCTTCTTATATATACATGGTTCATCTACGTTTTTGATGAAGTCAAACTCTTTGACAGCTTTATCAAAATAGATATTCCATCTCCGCGATACCTGCTTTAATCCGTAAATTGATTTAAGCAACTTGCACACGCTTCCGCTGCTCCCACTGTCTACGAAGCCCTCTGGCCGTGTCATGTTCACGCTCTCTTCTAAATCACCATTTAGAAAAGCGGTCTTGACGTGCAATCTGCCAGATTTCGTAGTTATGGTATGCAGCAACGGCAAGTAGGATCCTGATGGACTTAAGCATAGCCACTGGAGAAAATGTTTCATCATAATCGACACCTGGTCGTTGACGTAAACCTTTTGCTACAAGTCTAGCTTTGAAAGTCTCAACTTTTCCATCTACACCAATTATCTTCTCAAGATCCACTTGCTCCCGATGGGTTTTACCCCTTCAGGAGCAACTTTCAAAGTCCAAACTTTGTTGGTGTATATGGATTCCATATCAGATCGCATAGCATACAGCCATTTCACAGAGTCTCCACTTGTGATGGCCTGCTCGAAACTAGTTGGGTCATAATCTTCCATGATGTAATCCTCGCTCCCACCGTCTATGAGAAAACCGTAGTATCTCTCAGGTGGATGAGAAACCCTACTAGATATGCGAAGTGGCTGAGGTTCGTTAGGGACTATTGAATCCTCCGGTTCTACAAAACTGTCAGTTATAGTTTTTGTTGCTGGAACTTCTTCCAGTTCTACCTCATTACCACTAATCTCTTTCATAATAAATTCCTTTTCTAAAAAGGTGGCATGTCGAGAAACAAACACCTTTTGTTCCTCAGTGTGGTAGAAGATATACCCTCGCAAATATTTGGGATATCCTACAAACTTGCACAGAACTGACCTTGCCTTGAGCTTGTCTGGATTTTTCTTTTTAACATAGGTCGGAAAACCCCATATCTTAACTCATTTAAGAGATGGTCTCCTCCCATTACATATCTCATATTGAGTGGTAGGCAACAGATTTGGTCGCAACTCTATTCAGTAGGTATGCAGCTATCTCAAGTGCATGACCCCAAAAGAAAATAGGCAACTCAGCAGTACTCATCATAGAGCGTACCATATCTAATAGGGTGTGATTCCTCCGCTCTGATACTCCGTTGTGCTGTGGTGTATACGGAGGAGTAAGCTGAGAGAGAATCCCATTCTCTTTTAAATAATCACGGAATTCTGTGCTCAAGTATTCTCCTCCCCGATCCTATCGAAGGATTTTAATACTTTTACCCATATGGTTCTCAACTTCGTACTTCTATTCCTAGAATTTCTCAAGAGATTTAGATTTGTGTTTCAACAGGAACACATGTCCGAATCTTGAGAGATCATCGGTGAATGTAATAAAGTATGAAGAACCAATCTTAGCATGTGTAGACATAGGACCGCATACATCACTATGTATCTGTACCAAGAGTTCAGTAGCTCTTTCTCCGTGTCCAGTAAACGGAGATTTGGTCATCTAGCCTTTGAGACATGACTGGCAAGTTTCATAAGATGTAAATTCAAACGGATTCAAATATGCATCCTCATGCAACTCAGCCAGTCTTGTCGCATTGATATGACCTAGTCTACAATGCCACAAGAGGACTTCGTTCATTTAGAACGTTTATACCGTTCGAATTTACGTTGTGTTTTGTATACTTAGAACTGTAGTTGATTTAGAACATTTATACCGTTATATAACATACCATACCCAATCAACACTTGATTTAGGAAAATATTCACAATATTTTTGGTACGAAATAACAGTTGCTCAGAATCATTGTGTTACCACTTGGTAATACAAGGTGATATTCGCCAACTGCTTTGGCTTCAACAATTGCCTCATTCCCTACTACTAGAGACTATCACCTTTTTCCCAGTTCTCTACCTCTCTTTAGCCCATGTAACAAATTACATGCGTGGGATCCTGATCTGATATCTGATACTCAGGATGTAGAGTAAACTGAGAAACAGATCTCGGTTATGAACACACCCGAAGACGATGCATGAACATGCTTATTCTTCGTTTGGGCGGCGTGGGAATCCGGATATTCCCCTATTCCTTTCTCAGACTTATGACAATCATAAGATAGAGCGGAACCTAGCCTAGTATAATAAGTGGGTTCGGTCAATACATCCATATTATTATCTTGATTAAGGCGTGTCATTGGTCGCTACCAGGAGAGAGAGAAGGATAAACACTTTGCATGCGCTCTTTGCAAGATTAGATTGGTTATTATTTTATCTAATCAGGATGGCTCCCACTATTTTTATCAAATCTTCTTTCAAACCCTAAAAGGTAAGATTACCCGGGATTAATTACACCATACAAGTTCGCCAATCGTTTGGTCAGGCAGGTATTGGTACTCCGAGGGAGTCTCCCCATGCTTTCGCATGGAACTAATTAAATAACCTCGTTTCCGCAGGGGCATCACCCCGTTAACACCTTTCTTAGACACCTAATTGATCGGCTAATTGTAAAGTGTAAAACTCTCCCAGGAGTAACACTTACTCGCAGTGTGTATCGGGATCTAATTGTCATATATAAGGTATGCAATCTCATTGCAAATTTCAACACTTGAAATTCCCAATATCTGTTTTTACCCCTAGCTTCCTATAACCTTGACGAAGGTCAACAAACCATAGGTCGCTAGTCAAGTTCAACCTGTTCATTTCTTGATTGAATTAAACACCCGCACGACCCTTGACGAAGGTCAACAAGGCCGTACAACTACCCTAATCTAATCGCATCACATGCAGCGGATAAGCACTAATCAGCTACCGCACACTACGCCTTGACGGAGGTCAACAAACGCAGCACGAATACTAAATAGTACATATCTGAAATGACGGAGGGCTACGGATGGTTTTAAGAAAACCTTTAACGTAATGAATTTGATATCGTTGTGGAATCTAGTGATTTCAAAAGGAGTGTTTTTGTAGCTTTTGCTAGTTTCGCTAAAGAGGTCACTCATGGTGAAAGGATCTCGGATCTTTCCTCATCGAATGAGGTGCTGGATATTCATCAAGGAATACTACTATGCAAAGAAAGAACAAGAGAAGCTATAAAAACAAAACCGAGTGGGTTGTAGCATTTGCTAGTTTTGCTAAAGAGGTCACTCCCGGTGAAGAGACCTCGGCTCTTTCCTCATCGAATGAAGTGTTGGATATCCATCAAAGAATACCACTATGCAAAGCAAGAACTAGAGCTACCTTTTTAAAAACTTTTGATTCTACAACATCTTTAGGTTTTTTTTCTTTTCATTAATCTCATTAATGAAATCCCATCATTTAATGTTTCCTAAACATCACAAGAAAATGAAACGAAAATAGAACGTACGCTTATGCCATCCGCATTCGCCACGAGGCCCCGTCATGCACCGTTAGGTTACTTAACTAATAGCAGAGCGGGGGCTGGACTAGCGTGGGTGCAAAACATAAGCAACGTTTATTATATATCATATATATAATATAACATTCATCTCATGCAGTTATATGATCACATCACAAAACCAAGCTGCAGAAGCAACATATGAAATATTGGATATACTAGGAGGTCCGTGTTTTAAATTAAGCCAATAATGAAAAACATGGATTCCACAGTCGTGATGAATAGCCAAACCCACATCCCTAGACCCCTACGAGAGCGGCAAGCAACCCTGCCAATTCTAGAGTTAGGAGACCTGGTCTCGACTCCTCGAGATGGTCTCCAACTGGACTCTAGAACCCGGTTACTTGTGCTCCCCGCCTTGGGTCTATCCTAATGCGGAAAAGTAAATAATATACATGAATGGTGACAACATCCTCAACCTGGAAGTGTCCTAATAAAAGAATATTACATACATATTTTTACAGGAATGAAAACTGAAAAACTCTCATCTCACGAAAAAAAACCCGGCTATTCAATCACGACGATCCAATAAAACATATCATAGTAAAACATAATATCACATATCATCAACGTAAGTAAATATACGTATCCCGAAATTCGTTGACATATAGCAACGAGATCGGGATACTCCACATATTACACTTACGATCGCAGAAAAGAAATGAAAAACTATAATAATTAGAATCCGCAATATCCTTCGACATCATAAACCCAGAATATCTCATATTCCAGATTTCATGCCTAATTTATAAACCTTGCATTTTAGTCTTAAATTGAAAACTCTTTCCAATAAGCTGTTGGATAATTCAACAAGATTCCCGACTAAGTGATCGTGTACTATATGCAATTGCGACGGAGTTTTGATCCGAATCAAAACTCCGTGGCAATCGATCAATCGAGACTGAACGGCTAGATTTACAATATACTAACTAGTTTTCACAAAACTAATTATTCCGGATTCTAATAATTGTATCACATATCATCAAAGTCTAAACGACATTAAACATTTCAATCGATTTAACAAACAGCCACATAATCCAGAGACCTCAACAACTTGAGAATCATTAAAAACATCCAGAAATTGCCAAATTTACAAATGGAGTAGCACAGAAAAAGTCAACCCTTGACTCCACAAAAGTGTAGCGGAACCGCGGCCAAACTAGGGTTTGGGCCGCGGTTCCGCGGCTCTTTGAAGAGGTTAGGGGTTCGAATTTTCTGGGGTTCCATAAAAAAGCCTGCACAATTTTCTGAATATTTTTAATCACGAAAATTTCAACATTTGAAAAATTCGACAGAAACTACACAAGTTTGCGGTTTCGAAAACCAATCGAACACTTTAACGTCATAAAGACCTACCTAAATGTTCTAGCTTGGTTCTGATACCATGAAGGTGTACGCAAGCACCGCGACGAGGTTTAAACAAGCATCACACATGCAATTTTAAAAATTTCGGGTGCTAACGAACACTTACCAAGATCTTAACTAGAGTTTTAGGGTTTACTATGATGATATGACAAACTAAGCTAAAGGAAAGAGTATACGACCTTCGTAGACTAAGTCCTTCTCTTCAAATGCTCCGGGTAGTAGTCCATGCGACTCCACTAGGCTCCAATTGAAGAATAAACAAGCTTCCTTCGATGATCTTCGTGCCGAAGATGATCCACCCGAAGTCCGCCAATCTGAGCTACCTCTTCACTAAACCTTTTAATGAAGGAAACACACCACATCAAAGTGCTAATCTAATGTGGGATGGTGAAGTAGGGGTGTTGTTTGCTCACTAGGGATCTCAAGCTATATGATTCACATCAAATGTGATGGTTTAGAGCTTGAAGCATGAGGAAGAGGATGATGATGGAGAGAGCTAGAGAAAAGCTCATCACATGAGCTCTCAAAATAAAACGGCTAAGTCTTGGAACGCAAGTGAAGAATGGCTTAACTAAAAATGGCTCACACATTGAAGCATGAAAATATATCCAATATAATATAGTAACCATGCTTCTATAGTGATCTCAAATGAATAAAGAAATTAGAAAAGCCATGCCTCACCATTCGTCCTCATTTTCCACCTCATTTTCTATTTCCAATAAATAGAAAATCATGCCATGCTTCATTATATATATATATAGATAGATAGATAGATATCACATATATATATTAATAATATATATTGTGAAGAATAATTAGTGAGCTAATAATATTAGTTAATATATAATTATATCAAATATAATATATATCAAATTATTAGATCAACACTTGATTTAATAATCCGGTTATATCACATATAACCGACTAATATCATTTATCTGTATATCACATTATCAAATCAACACTTGATTCGATAATCCGGTTATATCACATATAACCTAATCGATAACAAATAACCGCCAGATTAGAATACGGTATCACCTCATTTCTGCAGATAACCGCCAGATTAGAATACGGTATCACATACTCGTATTTAATCTGGCCCCCGCACATATCAACATATGTGCCCTGCTTCGTTTCACTCAAACAAGGAAACTTCTGTATGGGACTCTAAAGACTCGTAAATACGCCAGCAGTAGGTGATGATCACATCAGTCGCCCACAAGCCGTCAGCGGTACTAGCTGGACGTAACGGCTACCCAGGTATTAAGCGGTTAGAAGATCAACAAGCAAGCTTGTCCAAACTCCCATGAAGCCTATAAGTAACACTTACCATACAGTCTGGTCTTTTCGTTTGATATGTCGCGTATCGGGTCTGGGGGTAGAATCGTCAGACCCCAATAACTTGATAAGTCATGCCGAGGTAAGGCCTATAACTGTAAGAGAAACTACTGATAATACTTACCAGTAAATCTCATCAACAGCCCAGGCCAGGGACTTACTGTTATAGCCAATCGAGTAAAGCGCAACATCAACTCTTAATACCGGGAAAGACGAAACGCCTCCTATCACTCATTGACTCCATGTGACTCGGGACTGTACCCAAAATCTACCTGTTTGCACGACTCCTTTGAGCCGTGGTAGGAAGGAAATCAAAGCACAGTGGGAGCCAAACAAGAATCTATGACGATCTCGGGTTTACAGACTAACCTGTACCAGTGTCACCAGAGAACTGCTATCTGACGATAAGTATAATACCATCTAGGAGTTCTCGGCGAGTCCTGTTTGGTGTACCCATTCTCAAATGAGCACCTGTGTACAATCTTTGGTGTCAAATACCAATGGATATGGGATCAACCATCGCCCTATACAGGGTCAAGAAACGTACACGCTAGTCTACTCTGGAATATCGATGCCCTGTCTCGATATTCCCTCGACTAGGAACAATTGAAGGATGTGCTTGTAAACTACCCAGGTCCCAGTAGTATGATCCGCATCATAGTCCTGGTAGTCAAGCCTACATCCTAAGAGCTTTATCAACATGTATATAAGAGACGGTATTGAAAGTCTACCCTAACACCACCATGAGGTTTTAGTAGCATCAAGCATGCCAAATTATATATTTTTTAGGTGCTAAGTTAGACTATCCAAGATCTTAACTAGAATATTAGGGTTTCCTATGATGATATCATAAAACTAAAGAGAAGGAAAGAGCATACAACCTTTGATGACCGTGTCCTTCTCTTATAAAGCTCCGGGCTGTAGTCCACGCGACTCCACCAGGCTCCTCTTCAAGTTTGAATGAGCCTCCTCTGTGATCTTCGCGCTAGAGAAGATCCACCCGAAGTCCCTCTAGCTCAAGCTACATCTTCACTAAACTATCTTTAGTGAAGGAAACACACTACACTTGATTGCTAATCAAGTGTAGGATGGTGAAGTAGGGGTGTTGGTTTACTCACTAATTGGTTCAAAACTCTATGGTTCACATCACATGTGAGGGGTTGGAGTTTTGAGGCATGAAGAAGAGGAAGAAGAAGATGAGAGCAAGCTAGAGAGAAACTCAAGAAAAATAACACAAGTGGAGAGTGAAGTGAGTATGGCTACCCCCCTTGACTTTCACTCATTCAAGCATGGAGTAAATTGCAATATAAAATTGCAACCATGCTTGAATAGTGAGTCAAGAGTAAAAAACAAGTAATAAAGCCCAAGCCTCACCATTCCTCCTCATTTTCCACCTCTTTTTCTATTTTCCAAAAATAGAAATCCATGCCATGCATCATATATATATATATAATATTAATACATATATGAAAATATTAAGTGATCTAATAATATTAATTAAGATATAATTATATCAAATATAATATATATCACATTATTAAATCAACACTTGATTTAATAATCCGGTTATATCACATATAACCGACAAATATCAATTATCAGTATATCACATTATTAAATCAACACTTGATTCGATAATCCGGTTATATCACATATAACCTGACCTATATGAGATAACTGCCAGATTACAATACGGTATCACATACTCGTATTTAATAAGGCCCCCGCACATATCATCGTATGTGCCCTACTTCGTTTCGCTTGAACCAGGAAACTTCTCTGTGGGACTCTAAAGACTCGTCAATACGCCAGCAGTAGGTGATGATCACATCAGTCACCCACAAGCCGTCAGCGGTAATAGCTGGATGTAACTGTTAGTTATATGTATGCCCTAGAGGCCATTACTGTATATAGGATGTATATAGTAGTGGATGCTAGGACATATATAGGGAGGACTTTCTTACTCGACATGATAGTATGCTATCTGGTTGCTCTTTATCTTAACGTGTACACTGATTGTCTCTCTGTTACATGTTGGTAAAGCCCTTAGGATGTGTACTTGACTACCTGGACTATGATGCGGATCATACTAGTGGGGACATGGTAGTCCATAAGTACATCCTTCAAGGTCCCTAGTCGTGGGTGTATCGAGACGGGGCATCGATATACCAGAGTAGACTAGCGTATACCTCTCAACCCATACAGATGGGCAATGGATGATCCCATATCCATTGGTGTTTGACATCAGAGATGATATACGGGTGCTCAGTGGAGACTGGGTACACTGGACGGACTCGCCGAGAACTCCCAGATGGTATTATACCTTACGTCAGATGGCAGTTCTCTGGTGACACTGGTACAGGTTAGTCTGTAGACCCGAGATCGTCATAGAGTCTTGTGTGATTCCCACTGTGCTTTGATTTCCACCTTACCATGTCCAAGAGGGCGTGCAAAACGGTGGCTTTTGGGTACAGTCCCGAATCACATGGAGGCAATGAGCGATAGGAGGGGATTCGTCTCTGCCGGTATAGGGAGTTGATGTTGCGCTGTGTTCGATTGGCTATAACCGAAAATCCCTGGCCAGGGTTGTTGAGATTTACTGGTAAGTGTTATCAGTAGTATCTCAAACTGTTATAGACCACATATCGACACGACTTATCAAGCTACTGGGGTCTGACGTTTACCACCCCTTGGCGAGATATGCGACATATCAGACGAACAGACCGGACTGTATGGTAAGTGTTACTGGTTGGATTCACAGGAGTGTGAGCGGGCTTGCTCGTTGATCTTCTGATCGCTCAATACCCGGGTGGCCGTTACGTTTAGCAGACCGCTTGCGGCTTGTGGGTGTTTGATATGATCATCACCTGCTGCCGGCGTATTGACGAGTCTTTAGAGTCCTACACAGAGGTTTCCTGGCTCAAGCGAAACGAAATAGGAGCGCATATGGGATATGTGCGGGACCGAGAATAATACCAGTATGTGATACTGTATTCTATTCTCACGATATGTATCATCGGACGGTTATATGAGATATAGCCGGGTTACCGAATCAAGTGTTGATTCGATACATTGATACACTTGATATTAGTCGGTTATATGCAGTATGACCGGATCATTAAATCGAGTGTTGATTTAATGATTTAATGTATAATTATATATTTGATATATTACTTTACATTAACTAGTATTTGTTCACTTAAGATTGATTTTCTCACTTGATGTGCATAAGTTGTATATGTGATATATTTTTGTGCACTAGTTTGTATCATGTTTGATGATACATGCAAACTTGGGTGTGTGTATGCTTTAAACCATGTTTAGGTTAATGGTTAGGGTTTTAGCTTATTTATTTATTCTTTTTATTTATTTTTGGTAAAAACTAAATGGTGGCTTTTATTGTTTTCGCTTCATACTTCATGAAGTTTCTAAGCATCTTTGAAAAAGTCTACCATTTTGTTTTTTCCTTTAACCTAACCATTACACCTAAACCCTAGTTTATTCTCTACATGTGTTAACTTCACTCATGGTTGCATTATGATAAGAATCACTTGAATTTTCTTTTAAGTTAATTCTAATTCATTTTCTTTTCTTCTTCTTCTTCTTCTTCTTCATGAAGAAAAGAAAAGCTTTCTTGAAAATTCTCAAGTGATGAAATCAAGTGAGAAATCCAAATCCAAAGTGAACCCACTTCCTATTTCTTCATCCTCTACCACTTGCCATGTTGTAGAGGGTGTTATCTTCACTAGGTTCATGACCAAGTGAAGATGGAGCTTGAGTTAGAGTCGTCTCGACGTAGATCATCTTTGGCATCAAAGTCAACGACCTAGCCCGATCATTTCTCCGATGAAACCAACGCTAGAGTCTGGGATCCGGTTGATCACAGCGGACGGACGTCATCACGGAGCTAAATAAGTGGAGGACCGGATCTACAAAGGTTGTAGTCACTTTCACTTGTAGTTAAGTTGTTAACTTGCTTAGTTTCGCCTTTACCTCTAATTAACGATCTTCATTAGGGTTTCTCGGCACATGAAAAATTTGAATTGGACATGGTTGATCAGTTGTAGAACCTCATGGGTGTGCCTAGTAACCCTACAGTAACGGCTACCCAGGTATTGAGCGATATGAAGATCAACAAGCAAGCTTGTCCATACTCTCCATGAAGCTTATCAGTAACACTTACCGTACAGTCCAGTCTCTTCGTCTGATATGTCACATATCATGTCTAGGGGTGTTAAACGTCAGACCCCAGTAACTTGATAAGTCATGCCGATGTGTGGCTCATAACAGTTCGAGAAACTACTGATTACTCTTATCAGATAACTGCCAGATTACAATACGGTATCACATACTCGTATTTAATAAGGCCCCCGCACATATCATCATATGTGCCCTACCTCGTTTCGCTTGAACCAGGAAACTTCTCTGTGGGACTCTAAAGACTCGTCAATACGCCAGCAGTAGGTGATGATCACATCAGTCACCCATAAGCCGTCAGCGGTACTAGCTGGATGTAACGGCTACCCAGATATTGAGCGATATGAAGATCCACAAGCAAGTTTGTCCATACTCTCCATAAAGCCTATCAGTAACACTTACCGTACAGTCCAGTCTCTTCGTCTGATATGTCGCATATCATGTCTAGGGGTGGTAAACGTCAGACCTCAGTAACTTGATAAGTCATGCCGATGTGTGGCTTATAACAGTTCGAGAAACTACTGATTACTCTTATCAGTAAATCTCAGCAACCCTGGCCAGAGATTTTGCAGTTATAGCCAATCGAGCATAGCGCAACATCAACTCCCTATACGGGGAGAGGCAAAACCCCTCCTATCGCTCACCGCCTCCATGTGATTCGGGATTGTACCCAAAATCCACCTGTTTGCACGACTCCTTTGAGCCGTGGTAGGGAGGAAATCAAAGCACAATGGGAATCACACAAGACACTATGACGATCTCGGGTCTACAGACTAACTTGTACCAGTGTCACCAGAGAACTGCTATCTGACGATATGTATATAACCATCTAGGAGTTCTCGGCGAGTCTTGTTCGGTGTACCCATTCTCTAATGAGCACATATGTACAATCTTTGATGTCAAACACCAATGGCTATGGGATCAACCATCGCCCTCATAAAAGGTTAAGAAACGTACACACTAGTCTATTCTGGAATATCGATGCCCTGTCTCGATATCCCCTCGACTAGGAACAATTGAAGATGTGCTTTTGGACTACCCTGGTCGTAGTAGTATGATCCGCATCATAGTCCTGGTAGTCAAGCACATATCCTAAGGGTTTTATCAACATGTAAGAGAAAGACAGTATAAGAATACCAATCATCATGTTAAGATAAAGAGTAATCAGATAGCATACTATCATGTCGACCTAGAAAGTCCTATATATATATGTCCAAGCATCCACTATAATATACATCAATGTATAATAATGGTCTCTAGGGCATACATATTCCTAACAATCTCCCATTTGCACTAAGGCCATATGTTGTAGTATCCCATACCCAACATCCCAAAAAGTCTCTCAAACTGCATCTGGGGGAGGGCCTTCGTGAGTGGATCCGCTACGTTATCCTTCGTGTCAACTCTCCTGGCCTCGATCTCCGATGTGATACTGCCTAAGAATATGTCTGGATCTCTGATGTGACCGGGGTTCCTTGGCTAAAGCCACAGCTCCATTGTTATCACAATACACAGGTATTGGATGCTCAATGGATTGAACCACACCAAGTTCAGCAATGAACATCTTCATCCAGACAACCTCTTTAGCAGCATCGTTGGCAGCGATGTATTTAGCCTCCATCATCGAGTCTGCTACGGTATCTTGCTTGGAACTCTTCCAACATACCGCCCTTCCGTTGAGAGTAAAGACAAAACCCGAGACCGAATTACTGTCGCCCTTATCACTCTGGAAGCTCGAATCGGTAAAGGACTCCACCAAGAATTCTCCGTTACCATACACCGAGAACATTTCTCTAGTCCTTCTCAAGTACTTAAGAATGCTCTTTACAGCTGTCCAGTAGTTTTCCCCAGGATCTGATTGATACCTACTCACTACACCTAGGGAGTAAGCTACATCCGGTCTGGTACATAACATCGCATACATGATAGAGCCTACTTCCGAAGCATAGGGTATCCCTTGCAAGCGAGCCCTCTCCAAATCATTCTTGGGAGACATCTCTTTGGAGAGAGTGATCCCTGAGCAAGCGGGTAAATTACCACGCTTGGAACCTTCCATACTAAACCTCTTTAGTATGGTGTCTATGTACCTGTATTGGGACAATCACAATATTCTTTTAGATCTATCTCCATAGATCTTAATCCCCAGTATGTAGGAGGCATCACATAGATCCTTTATGGAGAACTTGTGTGATAAGAAGAGCTTGACCGAGTGTAGCATAGGAACATCGTTTCCTATCAAGAGTATGTCATCCACGTATAATAAGATAAAGAAAACCTTACTCTCTACAGCCTTTTTTTATATACATGGTTCATCTATATTTTTGACGAAGTCAAACTCTTTGACAGCTTCATTGAAACAGACGTTCTAGCTCTGCAATGCCTGCTTCAATCCGTATATTGATTTAAGCAGCTTGCACACGCTTCCGCTGCTCCTACTTCTACGAAGCCCTCTGGCTGTGGCATGTACACGCTTTCTTCTAATCCGCCATTTAGAAAAGCGGTCTTGACGTCCCTTTGCCAGATTTCGTAGTCATGGTATGCAGCAATGGAAAGTTGGATCCGGATGGACATAAGCATGGCAACAGGAGAAAAGGTCTCATCATAATCGACACCAGGTCGTTGACGAAAACCTTTTGCTACAAGTCTAACTTTGAAAGTCTCAACTTTTCCATCTACACAAATTTTCTTCTTAAAGATCCACTTGCTCCCGATGGGTTTTACCCCTTCAGGAGCAACTTCCAAAGTCCATACTTTGTTGGTGTACATGGATTCCATCTTGGATCGCATAGCATCCAGCCATTTCACAGAGTCTCCATTTGTGATGGCCTGCTCGAAACTTGTCGGGTCATCATCTTTCATGATGCAATCCTCGCTCCCACCATCTATGAGAAAACTGTAGTATCTCTCAGGTGGATGAGGAACCCTACTAGATCTGCAGAGTGGCTGGGGTTCGTTTGTTACTATTGGATCCTCCGATTCCACCAAATCATCTGTTCTAGTTTGTGTTGCTGGAACCTCTTCCAGTTCTATCTTATTACCACTAATTTCTTTTACAAGAAATTCCTTTTCTAAAATGTGCATATTGAGAAACAAACACTTTTTGTTCCTCAGTGTGGTAGAAGATATATCCATAAGAATCCTTTGGATATCCCACAATCTTTCACAGAAGAGACCTTGCCTCGAGTTTGTCCGGATTTTACTTTTAACATAGGTCGGACAACCCCATATCTTAACTCGTTTAAGAGATGGTCTCTTCCCATACCATATCACATATGGAGTGGTAGGCACGGATTTGGTCGGAATTCTATTCAATAAGTATGCAGCTGTCTCAAGTGCATAACTCCAAAAAGAAATAGGGAACTCAGCAGTACTCATCATAGAGCACACCATATCTAATAGAGTGCAATTCCTCCGCTCCGATACACCATTGTGCTGTGGTGTATACGGAGGAGTAAGCTGAGAGAGAATCCCATTCTCTTTTAAATAGTCACGGAATTCTGTGCTTAAGTATTCTCCTTCCCGATCAGATCGAATGATTTTAATACTTTTACCCATCTGGTTCTCAACTTCATACTTATATTCCTTGAATTTCTCAAAAGATTTAGACTTATGTTTCAACAGGAACACATGTCCGTATCTTGAGAGATCATCGGTGAATGTAATAAAGTACGAGGAACCATTCCTAGCATGTGTAGACATAGGACCGCATACAACACTATGTATCAGTCCTAAGAGTTCAGTAGCTCTTTCTCCGTGTCCAGTAAATGGAGTTTTGTTCATCTTACCTTTGATACATGACTCGCAAGTTTCATAAGATGTAAATTCAAACAGATTCAAATATCCATCTTTATGCAACTTAGCTAGCCTTGTCGCATTGATATGACCTAGTCAACAGTGCCAAAAGAAGGCTTCGTTCATTTCTAAACTCTTCCTCTTGTGTGTGTTCTGTACGTTTAGAACTGTAGTTTGATTCAGAACGTATATACCGTTACATAACGTACCAAACCCACTCAACACTTGATTTTGGAAAATGTTCATAACATTATCCTCTAATGTGAGATTATATCCTTCTTTAGTTAGCAAAGAAACTGATATAATGTTGCACATCATGTTTGGCACGTAGTAACAGTCGTTCAGAAGCAATGTATTACCAGTTGGTAATACAAGGTGATATTTGCCAACTGCTTTGGCTGCAACAATTGCTCCGTTCCTTACTTGTAGAAACTTATCACCCTTTCCCAGTTCTCTACCTTTCTTTACCCATGTAACAAATTACATACGTGGGATCCTGATCCGGTATCCAATACCCAGGACGTAGAGCAAACTGAGAAACAGTTCTCGTTTACAAACACACCCGAAGACGATGCATCAACATGCTTATTCTCCGTATGGGCGGTGTGGGAATCCTGATATTTTCCTATTCCTTGCTCAGATTTATGACAGCCATAAGATAGAACGGAACCTAGCCCAGTATAATAAGCAGGTTCGGTCAATACATCAATATTATTATCTTTATTAAGGCGTGTCATTGGTCGCCACCTGGAGAGAGAGAGAGAAGGAAATGCATTAGCGTGCGCTATTTGCAAGATTAGATCGGTTACTATCTTATCTAATCAGGACATCTCCCACTGTTTGTATCAAATCTTCCTTCAAACTTTAAAAGGTAAGATTAGCCAAGATTAATTACATTCTACAAGTTCGCTAATCGGTCAGCCAGGCCAGTGTTGGTACTCCGAGGGAGGTTCCCCGTGCTTTCGCATAGACCTAATTAAAATAAACCTCGTTTCTCTAGATGCATAACCCCGTTGACACCTTTCTAGACACCTACTGGATTAGCTAATTGTAAACTGCAAAACTCTCTCAGGAGTAACTCTTACTCGCAGTGGGTATCGGGATCCAACTATCATATAGAAGGTATGAAATCTCATTGCAAATTTCAACACTTGAAATTCCTGATATTGTTTTTACCCCTTGCGACTTATGACCTTAACTATGGTCAACAAATCATAAGCTCTAGCCAAGTTCAACCCGTTCATTTCTTGATAGAATTAAACCCACTCGTACGACCCTTAACTATGGTCAACAAAGCCGTACGAATGTCCTAATCAATCGCATCATATGCTTTATAGGAAGACATCACTTAGCTACCGTACACTACGCCTTAACTATGGTCAACAAACATAGCACGAATACTAAGTACTCTACTTTCAAAAATGACGGAGGGCTACAAATGGTTTTTAAGAAAAACTTTAAAGTAATGAACTTGATATCGTTGTAGAATCTAATGATTTCGAAAAGGAGTGGTTTAAGCTCCTCTTTTAAAATCGAGTAGTTTTCAAAAACAAACCGAATAGCTTTTACTAGCTTTTGCTAAAGAGGTCACTCCGGGTGAAGGGATCTCGGCCCTTTCCTCGTCAAATGAGATGCTGGATATCCATCAAGGAATACCACTGTCAAAGCAAGAACTACAGAAGCTATGATAATAAACCAAGTGGGTTGTAGCATTTGCTAGTTTTCCTAAAGAGGTCACTCTCGGTGAAGGGATTTCGGCTCTTTCCTCATCGAATGAGGTGCTGGATATCCATCAAGGAATACCACTGTGCAAAGCAAGAACTAGAGCTACCTTTTTGAAAAATTTGATTCTACAACATTTTTAGGTTCCTTTTCTTTTCATTAATCTCATTAATGAAGTCCCATCATTTAATGTTTCCAAAACATCACAAAAAATGAAACGAAAATAGAACGTACGCTTATGCCATCTGCATTCGCCACGGGGGTACCGTCTTCACCGTTAGGTTACTTAACTAACGGCAGAGCGGGGGCTGGACTAGCGCGGGTGCAAAACATAAGCAACGTTTATTATATATCATATATATAATATAACATTCATCTCATGCAGTTATATGATCACATCACAGAACCAAGCAGCAGAAGCAACATATGAAATATTGGATATACTAAGAGGTCTGTGTTTTAAATTCAGCCAGTAATGTAAAACACGGATTCCACAGTCGTGATGAATAGCCAAACCCACATCCCTAAACCCCAATGAGAGAGGCAAGCAACCCTGCCAATTCTAGAGTTAGGAGACCCGGTATCGACTCCTCGAGATGGTCTCCCACTGGACTCTAGAACCTGGTTACTTGTGCTCCCCGCCTTGGGTCTATCCTAATGCGGAAAAGTAAATAATATACATCAGTGGTGACATCATCCTCAACCCGGAAGTGCCCCAATAAAAAAATATTACATACAGATTTTACATGAATGAAAATAGAAAAACTCTCATCTCACATAAAATCCTCGGCTATTCAATCACGACGATCCAATAAAACATATCGCAGCAACACATAACATCTCATGTCATCAACATAAGTAAATACGCGTATCCCGAATGTTGTTGACATATAGCAACGAGATCGGGTACCCCACATATTACACTTACGGTCGCAGAAAAGAAATGAAAAACTACAATAATTAGAATCTGTATTTCCTTAGACCTCATAAACCCGGAATATCTCATATTCCGGATTTCATGCATAACTTATAAATCTTGCATTTTAGTCTCAAATTGAAAACACTTTTCAATAATCTGTCAGATAATTCAACAAGATTCCCGACTAAGTGATTGCGTACTATACGCAATTGCGACGGAGTTTTGATCCGAATCAAAACTCCGTCGCAATCGATCAAATGAGACTAAATGGCTAAATTTACAATATACTAACTAGTTTTCACAAAACTAATTATTCTGGATTCTAACAATTGTATCACATATCATCATAATCTATACGACGCTAAAAATTTCGATCAATTTAACAAACACCCACAAAATCCAGAGACTCGACAACTTGAGTATCATTAAAAACATCCAGAAAGTGCCAAATTCCCAAGTGGAGCAGCACAAGAAAAATGCCACCTCAACACAACTAACCTGCGGCGGAACCGCGGCCAAACATGGGGTTTGGCCGCCGTTCCGCGGCCGTTTGAGCGAGTTAGGTCTCCAAATTTCTTGTGGTTCCATTGAAAAGCCTTCATGATTTTCTGTATATTTTTAATCACGAAAATTTCAACGTTTGAAAAATTCGACAGAAACTTCAAAATCCGTGTTTTCGAAAACCGATCGAACACTTTAACATCGTAAAGACCTACCCAAATGTTCTAGCATGGCTCTAATACCATGAAAGTCTACCCTAGCACCACCATGAGGTTTTAGGAGCATCAAGCATGCCAAATTATATATTTTTTAGGTGCTAAGTTAGACTATCCAAGATCTTAACTAGAATATTAGGGTTTCCTATAATGATATCATAAAACTAAAGAGAAGGAAAGAGCATACAACCTTTGATGATTGTGTCATTATCTTCTAAATCTCCGGGTTGTAGTCCACGCGACACAATTAGGCTCCTCTTCGAGTTTGAACGAGCCTCCTCCGTGATCTTCACGTCGAAGACGATCCACCCGAAGTCCCTCTAGCTCAAGTTACCTCTTCACTAAACTATCTTTAGTGAAGGCAACACATAACACTTGATTGCTAATCAAGTGTAGGATGGTGAAGTAGGGGTGTTGGTTTACTCACTAATTGGTTCAAAACTCTATGGTTCACATCACATGTGAGGGGTTGGAGTTTTGAGGCATGAAAAAGTGGAAGAAGAAGATGAGAGCAAGCTAGAGAGCAACTCAAGAAAAATAACACAAGTGAAGAATGAAGTGAGTATGGCTACCCCCTTGATCTTCACTGATTCAAGCATGGAGTAAATTGCAATATAAAATTGCAACCATGCTTGAATAGTGAGTCAAGAGTAATAAACAAATAATAAAGCCCATGCCTCACCATTCCTCCTCATTTTCTATTTTCCAAAAATAGAAATCCATGCCATGCTTCAAATATATATATATATATATATATATAAAATATATATATATATATATATCAAATATATATATGAAAATATTAAGTGAGCTAATAATATTAGTTAAGATATAATTATATCAAATATAATATATATCACATTATTAAATCAACACTTGATTTAATAATCCGGTTATATCACATATAACTGACTAATATCAATTATCTGTATATTACATTATCAAATCAACACTTGATTCGATAATCCGGTTATTCACATATAACCTGACCAACATCAGATAACTGCCAGATTACAATACGGTATCACATACTCGTATTTAATAAGGCCCCCGCACATATCATCATATGTGCCCTACTTCGTTTCGCTTGAACGAGAAAATTTCTGTGTGGGACTCAAAATACACGTCAATACGCCAGCAGTAGGTGACGATCACATCAGTCACCGACAGCCGTCAGCGGTACTAGCTGGACATAACGGCCACCCAGGTATTGAGCGATATGAAGATCAACAAGCAAGGTTGTCCATACTCTCCATGAAGTCTTGGGATGCCTACCACGACCGCAAGGTTTCGAGAGGCATCGTCCATGCCGTTTTCAAAAAATTGCCATGCTAAACAACCCTAACCCTAGAATCTTAACTAGAGAATTAGACAATACAACATGTAAACTACTTTACATCTAAGTGAACATGGAATTCAACCTTTATAGACTGGTCCTTCACTTCAATAGCTCCATGTAATAGTCCCTTCGCTCCAAGTAGTGAACTCCCGGACTCTAGAAAGGCTTCCAAAAGATGAAAGGAACAAGCTTGCTTGAAGTCTTCGAAGCCGAACATGATCTACGTCGAGGAGACACCAACCCAAGCTACCTCTTCACTAATTAGGGATTAGTGAAGCTAACACCCTAAACTAAATGGCTAATCTAGTAGAGGATGATGAAGTAGGAATTTTGCTCACTTTATAAATATTTTTCTCACTAATTTTCCTCACCTCCTCAAAACCTAGAAAGCTCTCTCTTGTTGATGAAGAAGATGAAGAGAATAATGTTATGGAAACCATGGGTGAGAAATATCTCATATAACTCATGTAGAGACTTGACCATGGGTTTAGATAATGGTTGGGTTAATAAATATCTAATGTAATACAAAACTAGTGGACTAAGTCAATAGTTCCACAAGCTTCTACAAAGCTCCAACCATGTGACTTATTTCCAACTAATTTTGATTTACTTGAAATAAATAAACCCTAAATTATCATAAGCATGGTGTGAGTCTCATACACCAATGTAACATGTGGCATCAAGCATGACACAAAAAGAAACACAATTAATATATATCACATATATATTAAATGCATAAGTGAGAAAAAGAAATGCTTAAGTGAGCTAATATTAGTTAATGTAAATTAATATATGATTATACATTAAATTATTAAATCAACACTTGATTTAATAAACCGGCTATATCACATACAACCGACTAATATTATTTGTATCAACTCATCCAATCAACACTTGATTCGATAATCCGGCTATATCACATATAACCGACTGATATCATAAATTGCGAGAATAAAATATGGTATCACATACTCGTATTAATCTCGGTCCCGCACATATCACATATGTGCTCCTACTTTGTTTTGCCTAAGCTAGGAAACCTCTGTGTAGGACTCTAAAGACTCGTCAATACGCCGGCAATAGGTGATGATCGTATCAGTCATCTACAAGCCGTCAGCGGTACTAGCTGGATGTAACGGCTACCTGGGTATTGAGCGATCAGAAGATCAACAAGCAAGCCAGCTCATACTCCTGTAAATCCTGTCAGTAAAACTACCGTACAGTCCTAACCGATAAGTCATACCGATGTGAGGCTCATAACGGGTCGAGAAACTACTGATAACACTTACTAGTAGATCTCTGTATCAGCCCTGGCCAGGGAATTTCTGTTATAGCCAATCGAGCATAGCGCAACATCAACCCCCAATACCGGGATAGACGAATCCCCTCATATCGCTCGTTGCCTCCATGTGACTCGGGACTGTACCCAAAAGCCACCATTTTGCACGTTCTCTTGAACGTGGTAAGGTGGAAATCAAAGCACAGTGGGAATCACACAAGTCTCTATGACGATCTCGGGTCTATAGACTAACTTGTACCAATGTCACTAGAGAACTGCTATCTGACGTTAGGTATAATACCAACTAGGAGTTCTCGGCGAGTCCGTTCAGTGTAGCCAGTCTCCACTGAGCACCCGTATACCATCTTTGATGTCAAACAACAATGGATGTGGGATCATCCATCGCCCATCATATGGGTCAAGAAGCGTATACGCTAATCTACTCTGGAATATCGATGCCCTGTCTCGATACATCCTTGACTAGGAACAATTAAAGGATGTACTTGTGGACTACCCTGGCCCTAGTAGTATGATCTCCATCATAGTCCTAGTAGTCAAGTACTCATCCTAAGGTCTTTATCAACATGTGAGAGCAAGACAGTATCACAATACAAGTCTACATGTTAAGACAAAGAGCAACCAGATAGCATACTATCATGTCGAGCAAGAAATTCCTCTCTATATATGTCTAAGCATCTACTATACTATATATCATATGTACAATAATGGCCTCTAGGGCATACACATAACAAACAATCTCCCACTTGCACTAAGGCCAGTTGTTGTAGTATCTCCTACCCAACATCCCGAAGAGTCTCTTAAATTGTATCTGGGGTATGGCCTTCGTGAGTGGATCCGCCGTGTTGTTCTTCGTGTCAACTCTCCTGACCTCGATCTCCCGGCGATCAACTATCTCCCGGATCAGGTGATACCGCCTTAGAATATGCCTGGATCGCTGATGGACCTGGGTTCCTTAGCCAAAGCCACTGCTCCATTGTTATCACAATACAAAGTTATTGGATGCTCGATGGACGGAACCACTCCAAGTTCAGTTATAAACTTCTTCATCCAAACAGCCTCTTTGGCAGCATCGTTGGCAACGATGTATTCAGCCTCCATCGTCGAGTCTACCAAGGTTTCTTGTTTGGAACTTTTCCAACAAACCGCCCCTCCATTGAGGGTAAAGACAAATCCTGAGACCGACTTAGAGTCATCCTTATCACTCTGGAAGCTCGAATCGGTAAAGGACTCCATTTGGAGTTCACCGTTACCATACACCAAGAATATCTCTTTAGTTCTTCTCAAGTACTTGAGAATGTTTTTCACAGCTGTCCAGTGATTCTCTCCTGAATCTGCTTGATACCTACTCACTACACTTAGTGAGTATGCTACATCGGGTCTGGTACATAACATCGCGTACATGATAGAGCCTACTTACGAAGCATAGGGTATCCCTTGCATGCGAGCTCTCTCCAAATCAGTCTTGGGAGACATCTCTTTGGAGAGAGTGAGTCCTGTGATCATGGGTAAATTCCCACGCTTGGAATCTTCCATACTAAACCTCTTTAGTATGGTGTTTATGTATTTAGATTGGGACAATCCCAGTATCCGTTTAGATCTATCTCTATAGATCTTAATCCCCAAGATGTAGAACGCATCACCTAGATCTTTCATTGAGAATCTTTGTGATAAGAAGAGCTTGACCGAGTGCAGCATAGGAACATCATTTCCTATCAAGAGTATGTCGTCCACGTACAATATGCGGAAAACAACCTTACTCTCTGCCACCTTCTTGTATATACAAGGTTCATCTACGTTTTTGATGAAGTCAAACTCTTTGACTACCACATCAAAACAGATGTTCCAACTCTGCGACGCCTGCTTTAACCCGTAGATGGATTTAAGCAGCTTGCACACCTTCCCGCTGCTCCCACTATCTATGAAGCCCTCTGGCTGAGGCATGTACACGCTCTCTTCTAAATCACCATTTAGAAAGGCGGTCTTAACATCCATCTGCCAGATTTCGTAGTCATGGTATGCAGCAATGGCAAGTAGGATCCGGATGGACTTAAGCATAGCCACTGGAGAAAAGGTTTTATCATAATCCACACCTGGTCGTTGACGAAAACCTTTTGCAACAAGTCTAGCTTTGAAAGTCTCAACTTTTCCATCTACACAAAGTATCTTCTTAAAGATCCATTTGCTCCCAATGGGTTTTACCCCTTCAGGAGCAACATCCAAAGTCCATACTTTGTTGGTGTACATGGATTCCATCTCAGACCGCATTGCATTCAGCCATTTCACAGAGTCCCTACTCGTGATGGCCTGCTCGAAGCTAGTTGGGTCAGCATCTGTCATGATGCAATCCTCGCTCCCACCATCAATGAGAAAACCGTAGTATCTCTCAGGTGGATGAGGAACCCTACTAGATCGGTGGAAAAGCTGAGGTTCGTTGGGAACTACTGAATGCTCTGGTTCCACCAAATCTTCTGTTGCAGTTTGTGTAGCCGGAATTTCTTCCAGTTCTACCTCATTGCCACTAATTTCCTTTGCAAGAAATTCCTTTCCTAAAAAGGTGGCATGTCGAGAAACAATCACCTTTTGTTCCTCGCTGTGGTAGAAAAGATATCCATGTGAATGTTTAGGATATCCCACAAACTTGCAAAGAACTGACCGTGCCTCGATTTTGTCCGGATTTTGCCTTTTGACATAGGCCGGATAACCCCATATCTTAACTCGTTTAAGACATGGTCTCTTCCCACTCCATATCTCATATGGAGTGGTAGGTACAGATTTAGATGGAACTTGATTCAATAGGTATGCTATTGTCTTAAGCGCATACCCCAAAAGGAAATAGGTAACTCAGCGGTGCTCATCATAGAGCGCACCATATCTAATAGGGTGTGATTCCTACGCTCCGATACACCGTTTTGCTGTGGTGTATACGGAGGAGTAAGCTGAGAGAGAATCTCATTCTCTTTTAGATAGTCACGGAATTCCGTGCTCAAGTATTCTCCTCCCCGATCGGATCGAAGGATTTTAATACTTTTACTCGTCTAGTTCTCGACTTCATGCTTATATTCTTTGAATTTCTCAAAAGTTTCAGACTTGTGTTTCAACAGGAACACATGTGTGTATCTTGAGAGATCGTCAATGAATGTAATGAAGTACGAGGAACCATTCCTGGCATGTGTAGACATGAGACCGCATACATCACTATGTATTAGTCCTAAGAGTTCCACAACTCTTTCTCTGTGTCCAATAAACGGAGTTTTGGTCATCTTTCCTTTGAGACATGACTAGCATGTTTCATAAGATGATAATTCGAACAGATTCAAATATCCATCCTTATGTAACTTAGCTAGTCGTGTCGCATTGATATGACCTAGTCTACAATGTCACAGGAAGGATTCGTTCATTTCTGAACTCTTCCTCTTGTGTGTGTTTTGTACGTTAAGAACTGTGGTTTGATTTAGAACGTATATGCCATTATTTAACGAGCCTGATCCAGTCAACTTTTGATTCAGAAAAATGTTCATAACAGTATCCTGTACTACAAAATTATAGCCTTCTTTACTTAATAAAGAAACTAATATAAGATTGCATATCAGGTTCGGTATGTAATAGCATTCGTTCAGTATCAATGTATTACCATTTGGTAATACAAGGTGATATTCGCCAACTGCTTTTGCTGCAACATTTGCACCATTCCCTATACTTACAGAATGATCATCCATTCCCAGTTCTCTACCTTTCCTTAGCCCATGCAACATATTACAAATGTGAGATCTCGATCCGGTATCTAATACCCAAGACATAGAGTGTACTGAGAAACAGTTCTCGGTAACTAACACACCCGAAGAAGATGCATCAACATGCTTATTCTTCGTTTGGGTGGCGTGGGAATCTGGATATTCCGCTATTTCCTGCCCGGACTTATAACAATTATAAGTTGGAGCGGAACAAATGTTCCGCATCTCAGTATAACAAGCGGGTTCGGTCAATACATCTATATTATTATCTTGGTTAAGGCCTGACATGGTCGCTACCTGGAGAGAGAGAGAAGAAAACACTTAGCGTATGCTCTTGCAAGATTAGATTGGTTATTATCTTATCTAATCAGGATGGCTACCACTGTATTTATCAAATCTTCCTTCAAACCCTAAAAGGTAAGACTAGCCGGGATTAATTACACCCTACAAGTTCGCCAATCTTTCGGCCTGGCCAGTGTTGGTACTTTGAGAGAGGTTCCCCGTGCTTTCGCATGGACCTAATTAATGTAAATCTCGTTTTCCCAGGGGCGTAACCCCATTAACACCTTTCTCGACACCTACTTGATCGGCTAATTGTGATGTGTAAAACTCTCCCAGGATTAACTTTTACTCACAGTGGGTATCGGGATCCAACTATCTCATAGAAGGTATGCAATCTCATTGCAAATTTCAACACTTGAAATTCCCGATAATCTTTTGCCCCTAACCTCCTATGACCTTGACAAAGGACAACAAACCATAGGATGCAAGTCAAGTTCAACCCGTCATTTCCTGATTGAATTAAACCCACCCGTACGATCCTTGACAAAGGCCAACAAGGTTGTACGACTACCCTAATCCAATCACATCACATGCTTAAACAGATAAGAACTAGTCAGCTACCGTACACTACGCCTTGACAAAGGCCAACAAAACGCAGCACGAATACTAAATAGTCCTTATCTGAAATGACAGAGGGCTACGACAGGTTTTTAAGAAAACCTTTTGCGTAATGAACTTGATATCGTTGTAGAAACAAGTGATTTTGAAAAGGAGTTTTTTTTAGTCTTTTGCTAGTTTTGCTAAAGAGGTCACTCGCGGTGAAGGGATCTCGGCTCTTTCCTCATCGAATGAGTTACTGGATATTCTACAAGGAATACCGCTATGCAAAGCAAGAACTAAAAAGGCAATCAAAAACAAAACCGAGTGGGTTGTAGCATCTGCTAGCTTTTGCTAAAGAGGTCACTCCCGGTGAAGTTATCTCGGCTCTTTCCACATCGAATGAGGTGCTGGATATTCTTCATGGAATACCGCTATGCAAAGCAAAAACTAGAGCTACCCTTTTTGAAAATTTGATTCTACAACATCTTTATGTTTCTTTCTTTTTCATTAATCTCATTAATGAAGTCCCATCATTTATTCTTCCTAAGCATCACAGATGAAACGAAAATACAACGTACGCTTATACCATCCGCATTCGCCGCAGTGTCCCGTTATGCACCGTTAGGTTACTTAACTAACGGCATAGAGGGGGCGGGACCAGCACGGGTGCAACACATAAGCAACATTTATTATATATCATATATATAATAATAAAGCATCCGTCTCAAGCATATAAAGTGATCACATCACAGAAATATGAGCAGCAGAAGTCCACATATAAAATATTGGATATACTAGGATGTCCGTGTTTTATATCAAGCCAGTAAAAAACACGGATTCCACGGTCGCGATGAATAGCCAAACCCACATCCCTAGACCCCTACGAGAGCGGCAAGCAACCCTTCCAATTCTAGAGTTAAGAGACCCGGACTCGACTCCTCGAGATGGTCTCCTATTGGACTCTAGAACCTGGTTACTTGTGCTCCCCACCTTAGGTCTATCCTAATACGGAAAAGTAAATAATATACATCAATAGTGACATCATCCTCAACCCGGAAGTGCCCCAATAAAAGAATATTATATACAAATTTTTTACATGAATGAAAATGAAAAACTCTCATCTCACGCAAAAAAACCCAGTTATTCAAAACACGACGATCTAATATAACATATCCCAACAACACATAACATCACATGTCATCAACGTAAGTAAATATGCGTATCCCAATTGTCGTTGACATATAGCAACGAAACCAGCGATACACCACATATTACACTTACGGTCGCAGAAAAGAAAATGTCAAACTCCAACATTTGGAATCCACAATCACCTTAGACATCATAAACCCCGAAATATCACATACTTCGGATTTCATGCCTAACAATATATATTCCAAATATTGTATCACATGTAAGTCTACGCTAGCGCCCCGGCAGTCTACAGACGCCAAATGCGGAACAAAAACTTTTAAACTGGTGCTATCGTATACTTTAACCCGGATCTGCCATTATTGCTAAACTAACAAACTGTAAAGAGTGTAGGAAGGTTATACCGAACGATCCGAGTCCTTCGTTCTTCAACCATCATCCCACGCTCCGTTGCGGCTGCTCCGATCTCGTCGATCTCCGATTCCTTCGTCGAGGTGGCACCACATCACCGATTCTTTAAACGGGCTCCCGCCTCTGACTCGAGGCAACTCGATCGTCAAGTTTGCTAAAAGAGACGCCAAGAATGATGTAGAGAATGAGTAGATGACTTTGCCTCACTTCGTCCAAGTCCGTTGACGATCGGTAAATGAAGTTGCCGAGGGAATCGGGTGATGGAATGAAATGAGCTGTGAATTCCATACACCCCGAAAATCTATCATATCCTTTTTACAACCATGAAAAACTATCAAGTGAGAGAGTGAGAGAGAGAGGAGGCCTTCCACTCATTATGAAGGAGGAGGGTGAGTGTAGGAGCAAGTGGTGACCTTAAGCAAAAAGCTTCTCACTAAATATCCTAAGGAAAACAAGAAGCTTTAATAACAAAGCATGAATCACTAATAACACCTCATCAAGTAATAAATGCAACCAATTAGAACACAACACCAATTAGCCTAGTCACCTCATCTAGAATCTTCTAGAACACTGACTCACCTCAACTGAAGAAAAGATAAATCCGTCTTTAACCGAATGTTAAAAGACGGCTGATAGAAAACTGGAAACTGGCAACTTCCAAAAGTGATCCTGAAACGACTTTCAGGATAACCCCGAAACTGTATAAATATACCCGCATTTGTATTACGACCGAATACAAATGCAACTGAGACAAAGATATTATACCTACTCAATATAATACTCGGATCCGGCTTAAACCAGAGCCGACCAGTATCATCTGCCCGAAAACTGACACGTGCGTAAACGCACGTGCATTTTCCGAACCCTGCCATAAAACCATACGGCCTCTACAACGTTTCGCCCGAACTTAGGAAACTGTCTGTGGGGGACACTAATGACTCGTCAGTACCCTGGCAGTGGGTTTAACCACAAACCGTCAGCGGCACTAGCAATGCGTAACGGCTGCCCATGGACTGACCTCAAGGGAAGCTGATGAGCAAACTCAAGGGAGGCCGATGAGCGAACTCATCCAGAAACCCTACTGAGCCTAACAGTGACAATGTATATACAGTCCGGTCCGTTCGTCAATGAGTATCGCATATCCGCCTAGGGGGCTAGCAACGTCAGACCCCCAATAGCATTATAAGTCGTGTCGGAGTGAAGCCTCAATACACCCTGAGATACTACTGGAGTACCTACCAGTAAATCTCCTACCATGGCCATGGATTTGTATAATGGCTCTCCTAGACACAGCACGACCTCGCCCCCAATACCGAGAGAGACGAATCCCCTGCCGATCCGCTCACGTGCCTCCATATGGCTCGGGACTGTACCTAAAAGCTACCTGTTTGCACGACTCCTTTGAGCCGTGGTAGGGTAGAAATCAAAGCACAGTGGGAACTCACACGAGACAAATGACGACCTCAGGTCGATGAACTAACCTGTACACATGTCACCAGGGAACTGCTATCTGACGGTAGATATAATACTAACTAGCAGATTCCCGGCGAGTCCTGTCCGGTGTACTCATAACCCAATGAGCACCTGTATACATCTTAGGTGATCCAACTGACACCAGTGGCTTGTGAGACCGGCCACCGCCCCTCGTCGGGGTCTCGACTGTACACACTAGTCTACTCCGGAGTATCGATGCCTTGTCTCGAAACTCCCACGACTAGGGACCACAATTAAGGATATGCATATAAACTACCCAACTCTCACGTATATGATCGCCATCATACTGTTGGTAGTAAAGCAAGATCCTAAGGGCTCTATCAAAGTGTAACATGCAATCAGTCACCTGAACATGTACACGACTGATAAAGGCAAACCAGATAGCATACTATCATCTTGAGTAAGACTGTCCTTCCGGGATAGGTCCTCCGCAATCATTGCAATCACGTACCTGCGATCCAATAATTGACTATGAGGGCACTATCTCCAACAATCTCCCACTTGCACTCAAGACTAATATTGCGATGTCGACTACTCACAGCCCGTGTGAAACCGAACATCCAACTCCTCTACTAATCAGTTTCACAAAGCCCGTTTGTAAAACTATTGTGTTCGAGAAATAGCCTCAGTGAGTGGATCCGCCTAGAAATATCTTTCTATATCTCTCTTAATCTCAAGTTCGCGGAGAAAACCATCTCCCGAATTGAGTAATACCTGTCTTAGAACATGTCTGGATATCTGATGGGACCTTAGTTCATAAATGAACTCCATATCCAAACTTCTTAGACTGAATCGATCACTGAACCTAATCAGTATCGAGCACCATGCCACCCACAGTATCCTCTTGAACCATCTGTCCATAATACTGTCCCTCTTCGTCAGAGGGAAAAACTATAACTCTGACAATCACTCTGTCAACCATGTCACCTTTGAAGCCTGGAATGATAACCGTCTCTCGAAGGAGGCTGCCGTCATCAAATCCGTAGAACATGTACTTATGTTCTAAAACTGCTTCCTTATGTTTCTCCAGGATTAGATTAATACAAACTTATTGCATCTAGTACAAAACCAACATTTGGTGTGGTACTTGACATCTCATGATTGACTCAATTGCCTAAGCAAGTGATCTGCCAATCATGCACATCCCTCTCCCCTTTAGTCTATACGACACCTTTAGAGAGGGTGACTCCATCACCTGCAGGTACACCACCATGCTAGGAGTCAACTATTCCAAAAACCATTAGAATATCTGTCAAAGTACCCATATTGGGAAACTACCCAAATCCAGATCTAAAACCATAGATCTAGAAACCAAAATGTCAAATATTATATCCATATCCTGTCTGGAGAAACAACTGTGTGACGACCACAGTACAACCGATCGTAGTATAGGAATTTTACTTCCTACTCTGTGTATGTCATCCAGATACCATGACATCACACCCTACTACCTTCTTAACAGATCCATCCCTTATTCTGATTGAAGTCAAACCCATGACTGTCACATCAAAATTAGATGATCTATCTCCGCTATAACTGCTCAAGTCTATAAATAGACATAAGCTACTTGCCCACTATGCTTCTGCTGCTCCCACTGAATACGACAACCCTCCTACCGGGTCTCATATCCTGGAACAACAGTAGTGTCAAGTCTGGGTAGATAAGAACCTCCCTGTCACCGTCCTTGAGCCTACCGAAGTACCTCTCGGGTGTCTGAGGTTACCCACCATATCTGCGGAGTGGCTATTGGAATGTCATACCTGATTGAATATATGGGTCCTATTAAATTTTCCGTAATCGTTCGCGGTTTTGGAATCACTTCCAGTTCTACCATACTCCCACTACTGTTTTCTGAAAAAGATCCATTTTTACTAAAACTGTGGCAAGTCAAGAACAATATCACTATTGATCTTCTTAATGGTAGAATATCAACCCTCGTCATAGCCAGGGTCAACCCACAAACAGACATTACAGAATCGTGCCCTGAGTTATCCAGAATCTGGCTTTAATCATAAGCTGGACAACTCCCCGTACCTCAACATCTTTTAAGGTACGATCCATTCTATATCCAATATAGAAACTTTGGCACTAATTTAATTGGAACCATATTCAAACCATGCAGCTGTCTCCAGTGCATATCAACTTAATGGAAAGAGGCTAATCAGCATTACTCAACTTAGGAATCCATCCAATTATGAGTAACCTGAAAGAGAAACACGTTTCTGAAAACCATCACTATCATCTGAATACCAATCACAAGAATCTACATCTTCGATCTCTTTGAAGAATCCCGATACTTGTGATACTTGGTTCTCTACTTTATTTTTATACCCACAACTTCTCAAAACTTAGACCTTGTATTTCGACGAAACACTTGTCTAAATACTAGAGAAGTTATAAGTAAACAGAACATAGTACGAGGACCTACCCCTTTGTCCTGATGGACACTGGACAACATACAATACTCTGTATAAGTCCGCTGAGTTAAACAACTCAAAACCTGTGCGTCGTAGGTTGAAAACTGTACCCTGGCGATTTCCTCAAATATCACCAATTACAACGAATTCCGATATAATGAGGATGATCACCTAATTCCCAATATCTTACTCCCACTCATCATCTGTAAAACTATACAGATATGAGAATGAAACCTGGTAAATACATACCCTTGGAGTAAGTGTCTAATCGGGAAAACAGTTTTTCCTTTAACAATGCACTGAAATATGAAAATGTTTCGTAGGGGTATCCTGGTATTCATAGTAATGCCTCTTCCATAATCCAATTCATGACTTCAACCGTATATTTTATTGCCATCTCTCCAAATCACTTTATTTGTCTTTAGTCATTACCTTCTGTACACCATTGTTAGGCTAAATGGTTTTCTTCCTTCCCTACCGTTCGGCACCAGCCTATGGTTTGGAAGAAGACTATCCAGTAAGCATAATAGGTGTACCCTCCTAAACCAAGGAGTACTCGCAACTGAGAGAAGGTGACGATAAAAGACAACTGAATAATACCTTATTCCTTTAAAGGTGAAATAGGAGTGGCGATGAAGTACGCGGTTTTGGTCGTGAATGATATCAGTCGCAATTTACTTTGCCCTCTTTCTAATCCCTTTATTTTGTCTTTACATATTACCTTCTGCACACCCTACTTAGGCTAATTGGTTTTCTTCATTCCCTACCTTTCGGCACCAGCCTATGGTTTGGAATAAGACTATCCAATAAGCGTAATAGGTGTACTCTCCTAAACCAAGGAGCTCTCGCAACCTGAGAGAAGATGATAATAAAAGACAACTGAATAAACCAATTCTATTTCTCCTGAACCTGGATCCATCCTCGAAGAAGTCCCTTCGAGTTCGTATATAACCATACGATGGCTCTATCCAATGGAAGTGGATATCCGTAGTAATACGGGTGTTCTGAGAAATTCAAAGGGTAAAAGAAGGAGTGGCAATGACTTATGCAACTCAGACAATCCAAAAGCCAGTATTTTAAGAAGGTTCGGTCAACCTGGTCACTGAGTCATAGTCTAGGGTCGGTCAAAGGTCGCTGCCAAAGAGAGAGAGAGAAAAGAAACACTCTGCGTGCACTCTAACCTAGATCAGAATGGTTATCACTTTATCTAATCCGGAAACCTCCCACTGTCCTGTCAAATTCTCCTCCAAACCTAAAGAAGAATCAATCGGGATCACCCGAAGAGTAAACCAACTCATCAGTGGGAATCGGGATCCAACTCTCATCGCATGATAACGTGATGGAATGCATCCACATTACTCATACTCCAGAAGGTATGCGCATACTTGGCAAGTTTCAGTTTTTTTAGAAACTCCCGATATGATTTTTGCCCCATGCTCTTATGATCGTGACTAAGGGCCAGCCCACCATAAGTCACATGTCAAGTTCTTCCCATCATTATCTTGTTAATTTGAACCCACCCGTACTCGCCCTTGACTAAGGGCCAACAAGGCTGTACGACTGTCCCAAACCAACTCATCTATCTATGCAACATGTGAACACCCCAGCAGCTACCAATCACTATGTCCTAGCTAAGGGCTAGACCAACATAGCTTGAATACTACTGACCATTCATATGAAATGACGGAGGGCTACGGTTGGTTTTTGGCGAAAAACCTTTAACGTAGTGAACTTGATATCGCTGAAGGAACCTGATAGCTTTTTAAAATATAGTGGCGAAAACCTTTTGCTAAAGAGGTCACTCCCGGTAAAGGGATCTCGGCTCTTTCCTCGTGGAATGAGGTGCAGGATATTCCACTGAATACCGCTATGCAAAGCAACATGTAATCGACTATAGTGAAGTTATTACCCTGACGCAAACTTCTGCCCAAGGGGTCAGTCCCGGTGAAGGGATATCAGCCCTTGCCCCGTCGAATGAGGTGCTGGATATTCCACTGAATACCGCTATGCATAACAAAAGAAAACGTCTTTGCAATAACACTTTTTAAATTTGTTCCAACAACTGCATACAGGTTTGTTTTTAACTTTGCATTGATCAGAATCAACGCAATCCCATCATTAATCACACCAGAAAAGAACGAAAATAAAATGTACGTATATGCCATCCGCATTCGTCACTGGGTCCCGTCATCACTCGTTAGGTTACTTAACTAACGACAGAGCGGGGACTGGACTAGCGTGGGTGTAAAACATATACAACATCTAATAGTATATAAACCAATATACAATAATCGCTCCAGGCGTGATAGTATGCAACATTACAGAAAAGTAATAAGCATCACAGAACAATACAGATATCTGGGATCCCCGAGTTTCACAGAGCCACTGCTGAAACTCGACATTCCCCTGTCGTGTGGATAGCTTGTGCAATGAAACCTAGACCCCTACGGGTGCGGCAAGTTACCCGCCAAAACCTGAAGCGAGGTAGTCCCCACAGCATAGTGAATGGAACACCCGGCACTTCACGGAATACGGTAAATTGAGCACCCCTCCTTGGGTCAACCTGTACCCCCTACGAGTGCGGCGAATAGTCTGTCAGTTCTAGAGTGGGACCCCTCTGCCTCTCAAAGCCATGAGATGCGGACCCGTTGCCCTCCCGAACCCGGCTATCCGTGCACTCCGTCGCGGGGTAAAACCTAGTACAATAATGAAAAATAGTACAATAGGTACATCGACCGCAACCTGGTCGTGCCCCAAAAGAATATTATACAACAGGCAGTGACGGCAGTCCACAAGTTGGACGCTCGCCCCGCAATATCAAATGTACAAATAAACACAAACTGTACTACCATTGCACACTGCTGTCCACCACGACAAATCCGCAACATCACAGCACAACACAGAACATCAACGCGAATGTCACGTTCGCAAACCCGTCTAAAAGATCTATAGCAATCGGACGCGGTTTACCGATCAAATGACATTCCCGGTCGGAGATATACTGTAAGCACTGTAAACTAACGCGTTTAAATTTCGATCGACCAAATATCAAAAAAATGGGCCCCACGACTTACTGGTGAACAGTAACAAAACCTGGGCGCAATTGATATATACCAAAAATCACAAAATCCAACAGAGAAGAAACTGACAAAATTTGATGCATTGATTCCCTAGGATGGCCGCGGATGCGCGGCCAAACCATGGGTTTGGCAGCGTTTCCGCGGCTAATTAGAGGAATCACATGCTCAAATTTCGTCGTGATTCTTAGAAATCCCTGCACGGATTTTTAAGACATGCAGAATTCATTTTTGAGACCATTTGAAATCAACAGAAACTGTCAAGTGAAGAAATTGTGATTTTTGATTTCCGATTCGATCGATATTTTAAACGCGTTAGCACAAGTTAGTATAGCAAAATGGTGAGGCTCTGATACCACTGTAAGTCTACGCTAGCGCCCCGGCAGTCTACAGACGCCAAATGCGGAACAAAAACTTTTAAACTGGCGCTATCGTATACTTTAACCCGGATCTGCCATTATTGCTAAACTAACAAACTGTAAAGAGTGTAGGAAGGTTATACCGAACGATCCGAGTCCTTCGTTCTTCAACCATCATCCCACGCTCTGTTGCGGCTGCTCCGATCTCGTCGATCTCCGATTCCTTCATCGAGGTGGCACCACATCACCGATTCTTTAAACGGGCTCCCGCCTCTGACTCGAGGCAACTCGATCGTCAAGTTTGCTAAAAGAGACGACCAAGAATGATGTAGAGAATGAGTAGATGACTTTGTCTCACTTCGTCCAAGTCCGTGGACGATCGGTAAATGAAGTTGCCGAGGGAATCGGGTGATGGAATGAAATGAGCTGTGAATTCCATACACCCCGAAAATCTATCATATCCTTTTTACAACCATGAAAAACTATCAAGTGAGAGAGTGAGAGAGAGAGGAGGCCTTCCACTCATTATGAAGGAGGAGGGTGAGTGTAGGAGCAAGTGGTGACCTTAAGCAAAAAGCTTCTCACTAAATATCCTAAGGAAAACAAGAAGCTTTAATAACAAAGCATGAATCACTAATAACACCTCATCAAGTAATAAATGCAACCAATTAGAACACAACACCAATTAGCCTAGTCACCTCATCTAGAATCTTCTAGAACACTGACTCACCTCAACTGAAGAAAAGATAAATCCGTCTTTAACCGAATGTTAAAAGACGGCTGATAGAAAACTGGAAACTGGCAACTTCCAAAAGTGATCCTGAAACGACTTTCAGGATAACCCCGAAACTGTATAAATATACCCGCATTTGTATTACGACCGAATACAAATGCAACTGAGACAAAGATATTATACCTACTCAATATAATACTCGGATCCGGCTTAAACCAAAGCCGACCAGTATCATC
This sequence comes from Agapanthus africanus, assembly GCA_030015575.1. Classification (NCBI taxonomy): domain Eukaryota; kingdom Viridiplantae; phylum Streptophyta; class Magnoliopsida; order Asparagales; family Amaryllidaceae; genus Agapanthus; species Agapanthus africanus. Next base: position 276,582,489 of record JASDDO010000008.1, read on the forward strand.
TGCCCGAAAACTGACACGTGCGTAAACGCACGTGCATTTTCCGAACCCTGCCATAAAACCATACGGCCTCTACAACGTTTCGCCCGAACTTAGGAAACTGTCTGTGGGGGACTCTAATGACTCGTCAGTACCCTGGCAGTGGGTTTAACCACAAACCGTCAGCGGCACTAGCAATGCGTAACAGCTGCCCATGAACTGACCTCAAGGGAAGCTGATGAGCAAACTCAAGGGAGGCCGATGAGCGAACTCATCCAGAAACCCTACTGAGCCTAACAGTGACAATGTATATACAGTCCGGTCCGTTCGTCAATGAGTATCGCATATCCGCCTAGGGGGCTAGCAACGTCAGACCCCCAATAGCAGTATAAGTCGTGTCGGAGTGAAGCCTCAATACACCCTGAGATACTACTGGAGTACCTACCAGTAAATCTCCTACCATGGCCATGGATTTGTGTAATGGCTCTCCTAGACACAGCACGACCTCACCCCCAATACCGGGAGAGACGAATCCCCTGCCGATCCGCTCACGTGCCTCCATATGGCTCGGGACTGTACCCAAAAGCTACCTGTTTGCACGACTCCTTTGAGCCGTGGTAGGGTAGAAATCAAACCACAGTGGGAACTTACACGAGACAAATGAAGACCTCAGGTCGATGAACTAACCTGTACACATGTCACCAGGGAACTGCTATCTGACGGTAGATATAATACTAACTAGCAGATTCCCGGCGAGTCCTGTCCGGTATACTCATAACCCAATGAGCACCTGTATACATCTTAGGTGATCCAACTGACACCAGTGGCTTGTGAGACCGGCCACCGCCCCTCGTCGGGGTCTCGACTGTACACACTAGTCTACTCCGGAGTATCGATGCCCTGTCTCGAAACTCCCACGACTAGGGACCACAATTAAGGATATGCATATAAACTACCCAACTCTCACGTATATGATCGCCATCATACTGTTGGTAGTAAAGCAAGATCCTAAGGGCTCTATCAATGTGTAACATGCAATCAGTCAGCTGAACATGTACACGACTGATAAAGGCAAACCAGATAGCATACTATCATCTTGAGTAAGACTGTCCTTCCGGGATAGGTCCTCCGCAATCATTGCAATCACGTACCTGCGATCCAATAATTGACTATGAGGGCACTATCTCCAACATCACATTCCACAGATAGCTAGACGATATTAAACATTCCGATCGAATCAACAAACACCCAAAATTTCCCAAAGAGCTCAACACTTGAGCGCAGTTTAAAAATACCTAGAACATGCCACAATACATATGGACCAACCGTAGAAGGGCGAACCCTTGCCTCACCTATGGCGCCGCGGAACTACCGCAAACCCTACGGTTTGGCAGCGGTTCTAACGGTCATAGAATCGAGTTAGGCTTTCGTTCTTCTAGAGGGTCCACAGAATTACTAGCATGATTTTTGAATGTTTTAAACTTTGAAAAAATCCAACTTTTGGAAAATTTCCAGCGAGAGAGAAAATGGGTTATTGATATCCGTTCAAACTTTTTAACGCCGTTAAATAACCCGAAACAATGTTAGAATTATAACTATGAAACACACCGAATTGCTTTTAGAGAAAGCTAACATCTCATGTAATTTCAGCAAAAACAAGCAACATCTGAAACACCAAAACCTAGAGACCAGAACACCGAACGAAAACGAACCCAAGAAGACAAGAGTGGGCCGGCCAGGCCTGATTTTTGGTGCATGTCGCCGATTGAAATCCGGCCAATTGGGTTCGTGTTTGTCCAGTGTTCATGTTACATCTCATATAACATTCTGCAGTTGCTTAAAAAAATTTTAGACGACTTAAAAATTTCAGCAGAAACTAGGTTTTTGTTTCGAGTGATTCGGAGTTGTTTCGGCTTCATAATTCTACAAATATCGTATAATTCTCTAGCTTGGCTCTGATACCACTGTTGGGATGCCTAGCATGACAGCAAGGTTTCGGGAGGTATCGTCCATGCAGTTTTCAAAAAATTGCCATGCTAAACAACCCTAACCCTAGAATCTTAACTAGAGAATTAGACAATACAACATGTAAACTACTTTATATCTAAGTGAACATGGAATACAACCTTTATAGACCGGTCCTTCACTTCAATAGCTCCATGTAGTAGTCCCTTCGCTCTAAGTAGTGAACTCCCGGACTCTAGAAAGGCTTCCACAAGATGAAAGGAACAAGCTTTCTCGAAGTCTTCGAGGCCGAAAATGATCTACGACGAGGAGACACCAACCCAAGCTACCTCTTCACTAATTAGGGATTAGTGAAGCTAACACCCTAAACTAAATGGCTAATCTAGTAGAGGATGATGTAATAAGAATTTTGCTCACTTTAGAAAATAAAATTCTCACTAATTTTCCTCACCTCCTCAAAACCTAGAGAGCTCTCTCTTGTTGATGAAGAAGATGAAGAGAATAATGTTATGGCAACCATGGGTGAGAAATATCTCATATAATTCATGTAGAAACTTGACCATGGGTTTAGATAATGGTTGGGTTAATAAATATCTAATATAAAACAAAACTAGTGGACTAAGTCAATGGTTCCACAAGCTTCTACAAATCTCCAACCATGTGACTTATTTCCAACTAATTTTGATTTACTTGAAATAAATAAACCCTGCATTATCATAAGCATGGTGTGAGTCTCATACACCCATGTAACATGTGGCATCAAGCATGACACAAAAAGAAACACAATTAATATATATCACATATATATTAAATGCATAAGTGAGAAAAAGAAATGCTTAAGCGAGCTAATATTAGTTAATGTAAATTAATATATGATTATACATTAAATTATTAAATCAACACTTGTTTTAATAATCCGGCTATATCACATACAACCGACTAAAATTATTTGTATCAACTCATCGAATCAACACTTGATTCGATAACTCGGCTATATCACATATAACCGACCGATATCATAAATCGCGAGAATAGAATACGATATCACATACTCGTATTAATCTCGGTCCCGCACATATCACATATGTGGATACTTCGTTTTGCCTGAGCCAGGAAACTACTGTGTAGGACTCTAAAGACTCGTCAATACGCCGGCAGTAGGTGATGTTCGTATCAGTCACCCACAAGCCGTCAGCGGTACTAGCTTGGCGTAACGGCTACCCGGATATTGAGCGATCAGAAGATCAACAAGCAAGCCTGCTCATATTCCTGTAAAGCCTGTCGGTAAATGTCACGACCCAAAAATATTAGCTCGTGACTGGCACTTAAATCACGCTACGTCTACAGACGTAGCATAATTCAAGTAAGCCAAAAGCCCAAAAATCTAAACCCTTTTTAAAGAAAATAAAAGAGGTGAAGTTTTGAAATAAAGGTATGATGAATTCAAAAGTTTTCTTAAATAGATAGACAATGGAACATAAAAATGCAAGTGGGTTTTCTAGTTGAAAAACATGTTTCGTCTTTTAAAAATTTTGGAGCACCTCCTTTGTATATTTTGATCCAAAACCACATATACATAATAACAATAAAGGCATCCACAAGCGGGAGTTAGCTGTTCGCCAATCGGTGGAATCACAACCACGCAAGACAGTATATATGTATACGACGCCCAACGGCGAAGATCACCACAAAAAATAAAGTAAATAAAGAAAGACATCAAATCCCCCAAGCGAACATATAGTCCATCGCTCTAAGTCTCGCGAATACAAGTCTTTCTAAGTCTTACTATTATACAAATACTAGTTTCTGATTGATGGAGTTAACTAGATACAACGGAATAGTAAATACAATAGTGGTACGATCCAACATGTACCACCTACCAAAGCAAGTCACCCGAAAGCAAGCTGTGTGCCAGCGATGCCGCTACTGATCCATGCGGTCAACCTGCAAGAACTGTGGCACAACGGGGGTGAGTTGCCAACTCGTGAGTAGAAAACATCATCAGGTAGAAATCGAATAAAACAACGATTCCTAGGTCAACTATATCATAAAGGCAATACTATGATATCTAGGGTGATCGTATCTGCATAAGTGCCAATAATATACTCAATGCCTATATGCATGTGGATATCATCCAGCCATATAATCAATGCCTGTATGCATGTGGATCTTATCCATGTGTCCACCAATGACACAACAACATCATGCATGTAAATATCATGAAAGCATATGCATGTAAATATGAGGATATCAATCAACGTGTGTCCAGCAACGACACATCAAAATCATGGAACCTGAGTGTCCAACATCGACACTCGAAATATCATGAAACCCGTGTCCAACATCGACACGTAAATCTTCATATCTCTCGGGCTCCGTCAGTCCGGATCGGCCCACGGGTATGGATCAATCATCAAGTCAAACTCCCCACGTATGGTAATCCATAGTACGGCGGCATCAAACGATTAGGGATTCTATCAACCTATATGACAATGAGGGTACGGACCTAACATCTGTAGGGTTACTAGACACTAGAACAAGTTTCTACAAGGCATCAACCATCCCAAAATCAAATTTTTCATGTGCCGAACAACCCTAACCAAGATCTTAGACTAGAGATTAGGCGAAACATAACAAGTAAACAACTTTACTTCTAAGAGTTTGGGATTACAACCTTTGTAGCCTATTCCTTTACTTCTAAAGCTCTGTGTTGAGGTCCCTTCACTGCGATCATCGAGTACCCGGACTCTAGAGAGGCTCCATGAAGAGAAAGATGCAATCTTGCTTCCGATCTTCAATAACAAAGATGATCTACCTTGAAGAAACTCAAACCCAAACTCTTCCTTTACTAATCAAGTATTAGCAAAGCAAACACCCTAATCTAAGTGGCAAGAATAGATGAGGATGATGAAGTAGGAATTTAGCTCTCATTTGTTTTCAATTTCTCACTCATTATCATCACATGTCAAAAAGCTAGAAAGCTTTTTTCAAGAGGAAGAAGAAGAACAATTTCATTTGTGATGAATAATGAAAACTTGTATGAGGTTAGAAATGCAACCATGGGTTAAGAATGAAGACTTAACCCATGTAGAGAATTAACTATGGTAAAGGGTTTGGGTTTGGTTAATAAATATCTACAAAATATCTTTACAAAATATCTTTGCTTAAAAACAAAAACAAAGCTTCTAGAAGCTTCAAGAAAGCTTAACCCTAATCCAAACCCTAACCATGTTTAAACTCCACAAAACATGTTGCATTTGTAACCTTAACTTGTTACAATATTATATATCACATATACAATATTTATTGTAACAAAATAAAATAATACAATTAACATATATCACATATATATCAATGTATTACCCGAGTGAGAAAAAGAATCTTTAAGTGAGCTTATACTAGTTAATGTAATTTAATATATCAAATATATAATTATACATTAAATTATCGAATCAACACTTGATCCGATAATCCGGCTATTTCACAAATAACCAACTAATATAATCTGTATCAGTTCATCGAATCAACACTTGCTCCGATGACCCGTCTATATCACATATACCCGACCGATATCACATATCGCGAGAATCTAATACGGTATCACATACACGTATTGTTCTTGGTCCCGCACATATCACATATGTGCACCTACTCCGTTTTTCCTGAGCCAGGAAACCTCTGTGTAGGACTCTAAAGAATCGTCAATACGCCGGCAGTAGGTGATGATCATATCAAACACCCACAAGCTGCAAGCGGTCAGCTAAACGTAACAGCCACCCAGGTATTGCGCAATCAGAAGATCAACAAGCAAGCCTGTACATTCTCCCGTGAATCCAACCAGTAACACTCCCGTACAGTCCAGTCTCTTCGTCTGATATGTCGCATATCTCGCCTAAGGGTGGTAAACGTCAGACCCCAGTAGCTTGATAAGTCGTGTCGATATGAGGTCCATAACAGTTCGAGATACTACTGATAACACTTACCAGTAAATCTCAGCAACCCTGGCCAGGGATTTCCAGTTATAGCCAATCGAACACAGCACAACATCAACTCCCTATACCGGGAGAGACGAAACCCCTCCTATCGCTCATTGCCTCCATGTGATTCGGGACTGTACCCAAAAGCCACCTTTTTACACGCCCTCTTGGACATGGTATGATTGAAATAAAAGCACAGTGGGAATCATACAAGACTCTATGACGATCTCGGGTCTACAGACTAACCTGTACCAGTGTCACCAGAGAACTGCCATCTGACGTGAGGTATAATACCATCTGGGAGTTCTCGGCGAGTCCGTCCAGTGTACCCAGTCTCCACTGAGCACCCGTATACCTTCTCTGATGTTAAACACCAATGGATATGAGAACATCCATCGCCCATCATATGGGTCAAGAAGCGCATACGCTAGTCTATTCTGGAGTATCGATGCCCTGTCTTGGTACTCCCACGACTAGGAACATTTGAAGGATGTACTTGACGACTACACTGTCCCCACTAGTATAATCTGCATCATAGTCCTGGTAGTCAAGTACTCATCCTAAGCGCTTTATCAACATGTGACATAAAGACAATCAGAGTACATGTTAAGATAAAGAGTAACCAGATAGCATACTATCATGTCGAGCAAGAAAGTCCTCTCTATATATGTCAAAGCATCCACTACAATATACAACGTATGTACAGTAATGGCCTCTAGGGCATACATATAACTAACAATCTCCCACTTGCACTAGGGCCATCTGTTGTAGTATCTCATACCCAACAATAAGCTGTGGTTGAAGTATCTCATGCTCAACCGTCCCATAAAAGTCTCTACTGGGAAATAGGACTTTGTGAGTGGATCCGCGTTGTTGTCCTCTGAGTCTACTCTCCTAACCTCGATCTACCTGGAGATCAACATCTCCATGATCAGGTGATACTGCCTTTGAATATGTCTGGATCTCTGATGGGACGTGGGTTCCTAGGCATAAGCCACAACTCCATTGTCACACAATGGCAGGAACGAAGATCATCTCATGAACTTATATATATATCCAGACTGCCACTTTGGTAGCATCCTTGGTAACGATGTATCTTGCCTTTAATCGTCTAGTAAGTCACGGTATCTAGCTTGGAACTCTTCCAACATACAGTCCCTCCACTGAGGGTAAAGACAATGCCTGCGACTGACATTCAGTCGTCCTTATCACTGTGGAACCTTTCCAGTGATTCTCCCCAAGATCGATTGATACCATCTCACTACAACTAGTGAGAATCCTAACATCCAGTTAGATCTATCTCATAGATCCAAAACTCAGGATTTAGGAGGTATCATCTTGATCCTATATAGAGAATCATTGTGATAAGAGGAGATTGACCGAGCGTAGCATAGGAAACTCCTTCCCTATCAAGAGTATGTCATCCACGTACTATACGAGGATCACCACCATACTCTCTACTACCTTTTTCTATATACAAGGTTCATCTACCATTTTGATGAAGTCAAACTCTATGACTACCACATCAAAACAGATGTTCCAACTCCGCGATGCCTGATTTATCTCATAAAACAACTTGCACACGTTTCCGCTACTCCCACTGTCTACGAAGCCCTCTGGCTGTGTACTTGTAGACGCTCTCTTCTAAATCATTATTTAGAAAAGCTGTCATGACACCCAACCGCCAGATATCGTAGTCATGGTATGTAGCAGTGGAAAGTAGGATCTGGATGGACTTAAGTATAGCTTTGAAAGTCTCAACTTTTCCATGTACACCAAGTAATCTTCTCAAGATATACTTGCTTCTGATGGGGATTTTGTAGGACTACGGTAGCGCCCCGGCCGTCTATCCGAGGCCAAAATACGGAAACGAAATTTTTTCTTAACTTTAAACCGGCACTACCGCATACTAAAACCCCGGATCGTAACCATTAACCTACTACTACTAACATGAGAATGGGTAGGAAGCTATACCGATCGATCCGTGTCCTTCGGTCTTCGGACTCCACTCCGATCTCCTCGCGGAATCTCCGGTCTTCATCTCCTCGTCGGAAAGGGCACCACATCGAGAAGTCTTTTTACGGGCTCCCGCTTCATCCGAAGCAACTCGGGCGCGAAGTGTGCTAGCCGACACGTCCAAGGTGTTGTAGAGAATGTTTGTAATCACTTTGTCTCTTGCATCCATAGCTTTGGATGAAGGTTGAAGTGTTGCCATTGATGGAAGCAAAAAGCTAGAGGAAGAAGAAGAAGAACAAGAGCTTTTCTTTTTCTTTTCTTTTCTCTTACTGTAATGAGAGTGAGAGTGGGAGATTATCAAAATACAAGACAAATAATACCAACCATGGCAGCCCCTCTCTCTCTCTCCGTCTCATTTCAACACATAAAACAATTCATTAATGTGACACATTTGCTAAAAAAGAGACCATGACTCATGATATAAGTCTATGTCACATTAATGCATTGTCATGATGATTTCTAGCTCATTATTTCCTAAAGAAAACATTAATCCAAATGTTTGCCACAACAAAAAGATCCGGCAACATCTAAAGTAAACTCATGACGGATCACGAGGATACCCCTCACCTGTATATACATACCTGCATCCGCATTCCGACTGAATGCGAATGCGATGAGACTAAAGTAATCCAACAAATCTAATACTAGGATCCGGCTTAAACCAAAGCCCACTAGTATGATCCGTCCGATCATGATCCGTGCAATACCGCACGTATATGATCGAACCCTGCCATATATCATACGACCTCTACAACCTTTCGCCCGAAACTTGAGAAACTGTCTGTGGGGGACTCTAAAGACTCGTCAATACTTTGGCTGTGGATTTAACCACTAGCACGTCAGAGGTATTAGCCGTACGTAACGGGCTACCAAGTATTGACTAATAGGGACGTCGATGAGCGAACTCATCCTGACACCCTACTGAGCCTGTCAGTGACAATATACGTACAGTCCGGTCCGTTCGTCTATGAGTATCGCATGGTGGGCCTAGGTGGTTGGTAAAAGTCAGACCCCCATAAGCGGTACAAGTCGTGTCGGAGTGTAGCCCAGAACACCCTGAGATACTACTGGAATACCTACCAGTAAATCTCATGCCTCGGCCGAGGTCTTTATGTAATGGCTCTCCTAGACACAGCGCGATCTCACCCCCAATACCAGGAGAGACGAAACCCCTGCCGATCCGCTCACTGCCTCTATGTGGCTCGGGACTGTACCTAACTAAAACCTGTTTGCACGACTCCTTTGAGCCGTGGTAGGGTAGTAATCAAAGCACAGTGGGAACTCACACGAGACAAATGACGATCTCAGGTCGATGAACTAACCTGTACACATGTCACCAAGGAACTGCTATCTGACGTCTGGTATAATCCCAACTAGCATGTTCCCAGCGAGTCCTGTCCGGTGTACTCATAACCCAATGAGCACCTGTATACATCTTAGGTGAACCAACTGACACCAGTGGCCTGTGAGACCGGCCACCGCCCCTCGTCGGGGTCTCGACTGTATACACTAGTCTACTCTGGAGTATCGATGCCCTGTCTCGAAAACTCCAACGACTGGGGACCTTTTAAGGATGTGCTTATAGACCCCAGCTCCCACGTATATGATCGCCATCATACCGCTGGCCATCAAGCAAGAATCCTAAGGGCTCTATCAACGTGCAATAGTGACCTGTAAGGTCACCTGAAGCAGTACACGATGATAAAAATAAACCAGATAGCATACTATCTTCTAGAGTAAGACTGTCCTACCGGTATATGTCCTCCCTCAATCATTGCAATCACGTGCCTATGATCCAATAATTGACTCTGAGGGCACTATATCCAACAATATCCCACTTGCACTCAAGGCTAATTATTGCGATGTCGCATACTCACAGCCTGTGTGATACCGAACACCCAACTCCTCTACTAATCAGTCTCACAAAACTCGTTTGCGAAACTATTGCGTTCGAGGAATAGCCTCAGTGAGTGGATCCGCCCTAATATTTCTTTCTATGTCTCTCTTTATCTCAAGTTCGCGGAGAAACCCATCTCCCGAAATGAGCAATACCTGTCTTAGAATATGTCTGGATGTCTGATGGGACCTAGTTCATAAATGAACTCCAAATCCAAACTTCTTAGACTGTATCGTCAACTGAACTTAATCAGTATCCTGCGCCATGCCTCCCTCAGTATCCGCCTGGACCACCTGTCCAAAATACTGCCCCTCGTCAGAGGGAAAACTATAACTCTGACAGTCATTCTGTCATCCAAGTCACCTTGGAAGCCTGGAATGATAACTGTCTCCCGAATGAGGCTGTCGTTATCATATCCCTAGAACATCCACTTATGTTCTAAAACTGCTTCCGAATGTTTCTCCAGGATTGGATCAATATCAACTTATTGCACCTACTGCAAAAGCAACATTTGGTGTGGTACTTGACATCTCATGATTGACTCCATTGCCTAAGCAAGTGATCTGCCAATCATGCACATCCCTCACCCCTGTAGTCTGTAAGACCCCTTTAGAGAGGGTGACTCCATCACCTGCAGGTATACTACCATGCCAGGAGTCGTCCATTCTAAAACACCTTTAGAATGCTGTCTAAGTACCCAGATTGGGAAACTACCCAAATCTAGATCTAAAACCATAGATCTAGTAACCAGAATGTCTGATATAATATCCAAGTCCTTTGTGGAGAAACCACTGTGTGACAACCAAAGTATAACCGATCGTAGTATAGGAATTTTACTTCCTACTCTGTGTATGTCATCCAAATACCAAGACATCACACCCTACTACCTTCTTAACAGATCCATCCCCTATTCTGATGAAGTCAAACCTATGACTGTCACATCAGAAATAGATGATCTATCTCCGCTATATGTGCTTTAGTCTATAAATAGACATAAGCCACTTGTCTACCAATGCTTCCGCTGCTCCCACTGACCACGACAACCCTCTGGCAGAGTCATATACATGTGCACTTATAAAGCTAGTTTAGAACGACGCTATACTCATCCTCCTGCCGGGTCTCACAGTCTGGAACAACAGTAATGGCAAGTCTGGGTAAACAAGAACCTCCCTGCCACCGTCCTTGAGCATACCGAAGTACCTCTCGAGCGCCTGAGGTTACCCACCATATCTGCGGAGTGGCTAATGGAATGTCAAATCAGAATGAATCTTTAAGTTCTTATCAAATTTTCAGTAATCGTCCGCGGTTCTGGAATCACTTCCAGTTCTACCATACTCCCACTACTGTTTTCTCAAAAAATCAATTTTTGTTAAAACTGTGGCGAGTCAAGAACAATATCACTATTGATCTTCCTGATGGTAGAAAGTGAACCCTCGTCATAGCCTGGGTCAACCCACAAACAGCCATTACGGAAATGTGCCTTGAGTTATCCAGAGTCTGGTTTTAAGCATAAGCCAGACAACTCCCCGTACCTTAACATCGTTAAGATATGAACTGTTCTATATCCAATATAGAACCAGAGGCACTGATTTAATTGAACCAGATTCAAATCATGCAGCTGTCTCTAGCGCATGTCAACTAAATGGAAGGAGGCTGATCATCGTTACTCAACTTAGGAATGCTTCCAATTATGAGTAACCTGAAAGAGAAGCAAGTTCTATTACTATTAACTGAATACCACGCATAAGTATCTACATCTTCGATCACCTTGAAGAATCCCGATACTTGCAATACCTGGTTCTCTACTTTACTCTTATACCTATAACTTCTCAAAACTTGGACCTTGTGTTTCTACGAAACAAATGTCTAAGAACTAGAGAAGTCACAAGTAAAAAGAATATAGTACGAGTACCAACCCCTCTGTCCTAATGGGCACTGGACAACATACAATACTCTGTATAAGTCCCCTGAGTCTAATAACTCAATCCCTGCGTGTCGTAGGTTGAAAACTGTACTTATGGTTAAGAATAATTACACCATTGTTTAATGCTCCTTACCTAACCATCCAATGATATAGGTAAATGTCATAGACATAATTTCAAAAAGTTATATCTCACTCTATAAAAATAGACGTACAGATATATCAATTTGAAATTGGTGTATAACAATGGATATTCAAAACCAAATATTTGCCGTCCGGCAAACAACCCAGGCGATTTCCTCAAATATCACCAATTACAACGAATCCCGATATAATGAGAATGATCACCTTATTCCCAATAACTTACTCCCACTCATCATCTATAAAACCATACAGATGTGAGAATCAAAACTGGTAAATACATACCCTGGAGCAAGGACTAATTGGGAAATCGGTTTTCTTTTAACAATACACAGTGAAACTGAAACATTGAAATGTTTCGTAGGGGTATCCGGGTATTCCTAGTAATGCCTCCTCCATTATCCAGATTCACAACTGTAACCGTATATTTCTTTGCCATCTCTCCAAATCCCTTCATATGTCTTTAGTCATTACCTTCTGTATACCCTCTTAGGCTAAATGGTTTTCTTCCTTCCCTACCGTTCGGCACCAGCCTATGGTTTGGAAGAAGACTATCCAATAAGCATAATGGGTGTACTGTCCTAATCCTAGGAGCACTCGCAACACGAGAGAAGGTAAAGATAAAAGACACCTGAATAAACCTTATTCCTATTTCTCCTGAACCAGAATCCATCCCCGAACTGGAACAAGTTCCTTTCGAGTTCGTATATAACCATACGATGGAGTATCCAATAAAATGTGGATCTTCGTAGTGATACGGAGTGTCCTGGAGAAATACAAAGGCGATTTAGGATTGGCGAAGAAATACTTGGTTTGGTCGTGAATAGCAGTCGCAATTTATTTTGCCCTCTTACTAGTCCCTTGATATGTCTTTACTTAATACCTTCGTACACCTTTTAGGCTAGATGGTTTTCTTCATTCCCTACCGGTCGGCTCCTGCCTATGGTTTGGAAGAAGACTATCCAATAAGCGTAATAGGTGTGATGTCCTAATCCAAGGAACACTCGCAACCTGAGAGAAGGTAAAAGAAAAAGAAAACTGAATAGTCCTATCCGTTTTCTCCAGAACCGGAAACCATCCTCGAATAAATTCCTTCGAGTTCGTATATAACCATACGATGGTTTTATCCAATGGAAGTGGACGTTCGTAGTAATACGGGGTGTTCTGGAAAAAAGGGTAAAAGTAGGAGTGGTAATGAGGTATGCAACTCTGACAATCCAAAAGCCGGTGTTTAAGAAGGTTCGGTTAAACTTGGTCACTGAGTCATAGTCAAGGGTCAGGTCATGGTCGCTGCCAAAGAGAGAGAGAAAAGAAACACTCAGCGTGCACTTTAACCTAGATCAGAATGGTTATCACTTTATCTAATCAGGAAACCTTCCACTGTAACATCAAATTCTCTTCCAAACCTGAAAGAAGAATTAGTCGGGATCACCAGAGGAGTAAACCAACTCATCAGTGGGAATCGGGATCCAACTATCATTGTATGATAACTTGACGGAATCCACTCAAGTCGCCACACTCCAGAAGATATGCGCATGCCTAACAAGTTTCAGTTTCTTTAGAAACTCCCGATGTGTGTTTTTACCCCAAGCGGCTTATGACCTTGACTAGGTCAACGAACCATAAACCGCTAGTCAAGTTCAACCCGTTATTATTCTGGATTGCTTTAAACTAAACCGTACGTGCCCTTGACTAGGTCAACAAGGCCGCACGACTGTCCTAACCAATCCCATTTATGCAACAAACAAGCACCACTTAGCTACCGAACACTACGTCTTGACTAGGTCAACAAACGCAGCACGAATACTAAATAATACCCGTAAGAAATGACGGAGGGCTACGGCTGGTTTTTGGCGAAAAACCTTTAGCGTAATGAACTTGATATCGTCGAAGAAACTGCATAACTTTTTTATAAAAATATAGTGGCGAAAACCCTTTGCTAAAGAGGTCACTCCCGGTGAAGGGATCTCGGCTCTTTCCCCGTAGAATGAGGTGCAGGATATTCCAACTGAATACCACGATGCAAAGCAAAAAGTAATCGGCTATAGTGAAGTTATTACCCTGACGCAAACTTCTGTCTCCCGGTGAAGGGATCTCGGCCCTTGCTTCGTCGACTGAGGTGCTGGATATTCATAACCGAATACCACTGTGCAAAACAAAAGAGAACGTCCTTGCAATAACAGCTTTTTTTTTTGAAAAATGTTCCAACAACATCAGAATAGGTTCGTTTAGCTTGCATTGATCCGAATCAATGCAGTCCCATCAATTGATCACACCAATAAAGAACGAAAATACGATGTACGTATATGCCATCCGCATTCGCCACTGGGTCCCGTCATTACCCGTTAGGTTACTTAACTAACGACAGAGCGGGGACTGGACTAGCGCGGATGCAAAACATATACAACATCTACTAGTATATATATCAATATATAATATTCGCTCAAGGCGTGATAAAATGCAACATCACAGAAATGTAATAAGCATCACAGAACAATACAGATATCTGGAAGGCCCGGGTTTCACAGAGCCGCTGCTGAAACCCGACGTTCCCCTGGTCGTGTGGATAGCCTGTGCAATGAAATCCTAGACCCCTACGGGCGCAGCAAGTTACCCGCCAAAACCTGAAGTGAGGCAGCCCCCTTCAGGAATGTGAATGGACCACCCAGCACTTCACGGAATCCGGTAACTTGGGCACCCCTCCTGGGTCAACCTGTACCCCCTACGAGTGCGGCGAATAGCCCGCCAATTCTAGAGTGAAGCCCCCTCCGTCTCAATGCCATGAGATGCGGGCCCGTTGTCCTCTAGAACCCGGCTATCCGTGCACCCCACCGTGGGGTAATCCTAGTACAGAAAGTAAAATATACAATAGGTACATCGACCTCAGCCCGGTCCTGCCCCAAAAGAATAATATACAAACAGGCAGTGACGGCAGTCCACATGTCGGACGCTCGCCCCGCAATATCAAATGTACATAAACAACCAAACTGTACTATCATTGCATCCAGGCTATCCACCTATCCACCATGACAAATCCGCAACATCACAACACAACACAGAACATCAACGTGAATATCACGTTCGTAAATCCGTCTAAAAGGGCTATAGCAGATAGACTGGATTTACCGATCGAATGACATTCACGGTCGCAGATATAATATAAATACTGTGAACTAACATGTTTAAAATTTTCGATTGATCAAATTTACCGAAGCGGGCCCCAAGCACAACTGTAGCACTCAAAACATCTGGGCCCAAAAAGAATATACCAGAAACCCTATTTCCATGTCAGTAAACCACTGTAGAAATTTGGTACGGTTTGGCCACAAAACGTCGGCGGTTCCGCGGCCAAAACGTGGTTTTGGCTACTGAACCGCCGCGCTACAGTAACATCAGCAAAATTTTCACAGAATTCATAAAAAACCCTGCACGTAATTTTCTAATGTACCAAATAATTTTTAGAGCAAGGAAAAAATCGACAGAAAGTACGACATGGAAATGTGGTTTTTGGAAAATCCGATCGATCGAACTTGTAAACACGCTAGAGCAAGCTAGACTAGGTTAATGGCGTGGCTCTGATACCATGTAGGACTACGGTAGCGCCCCGGCCGTCTATCCGAGGCCAAAATGCGGAAACGAAAATTTTTCTTAAATTTAAACCGGCACTATCGCATCCTAAAACCCCGGATCGTCACCATTAACCTACTACCAGCTAACATGAGAATGGGTAGGAAGCTATACCGATTGATCCGTGTACTTCGGTCTTCGGCCTCCACTCCGATCTCCTCGCGGAATCTCCGGTCTTCATCTCCTCGTCGGAAAGGGCACCACATTGAGAAGTCTTTTTACGGGCTCCCGCTTCATCCGAAGCAACTCGGGCGTGAAGTATGCTAGCCGACGCGTCCAAGGTGTTGTAGAGAATGTTTGTAATCACTTTGTCTCTTGCATCCATGGCTTTGGATGAAGGTTGAAGTGTTGCCATTGATGGAAGCAAAAAGCTAGAGGAAGAAGAAGAAGAACAAGAGCTTTTCTTTTTCTTTTTCTTTTCTCTTGTTGTAATGAGAGTGAGAGTGAGAGATTATCAAAATACAAGACCAATAATACCAACCATGGCAGCCCCTCTCTATCTCTCCATAAAACAATTCATTAATGTGACACATTTGCTAAAAAAGAGACCATGACTCATGATATAAGTCTATGTCACATTAATGCATTGTCATGATGATTTCTAGCTTATTATTTCCTAAAGCAAACATTAATCCAAATGTTTGCCACAACAAAAAGATCCGGCAACATCTAAAGTAAACTCGTGACGAATCACGAGGATACCCCTCACATATATATACATACCTGCATCCGCATTCCGACTGAATGCGAATGCGATGAGACTAAAGTAATCCAACAAATCTAATACTTGGATCCGGCTTAAACCAAAGCCCACTAGTATGATCCGTCCGATCATGATCCGTGCAATACCGCACGTATATGATCGAACCCTGCCATATATCATACGGCCTCTACAACCTTTCGCCCGAAACTTGAGAAACTGTCTGTGGGGGACTCTAAAGACTCGTCAATACTTTGGCTGTGGATTTAACCACTAGCACGTCAGAGGTATTAGCCGTACGTAACGGGCTACCAAGTATTGACTAAAAGGGACGTCGATGAGCGAACTCATCCTGACACCCTACTGAGCCTGTCAGTGACAATATCCGTATAGTCCGGTCCGTTCGTCTATGAGTATCGCATGGCGGGCCTAGAGGGTTGGTAAAAGTCAGACCCCCATAAGCGGTACAAGTCGTGTTGGAGTGTAGCCCAGAACACCCTGAGATACTACTGGAATACCTACCAGTAAATCTCCTGCCTCGGCCGAGGGCTTTGTGTAATGGATCTCCTAGACAAAGCGCGATCTCACCCCCAATACCGGGAGAGACGAAACCCCTGCCGATCCGCTCACTGCCTCCATGTGGCTCGGGACTGTACCCAACTAAAACCTGTTTGCACGACTCCTTTGAGCCGTGGTAGGGTAGTAATCAAAGCACAGTGGGAACTCACACGAGACAAATGACGATCTCAGGTCGATGAACTAACCTGTACACATGTCACCAGGGAACTGCTATCTGACGTCTGGTATAATCCCAACTAGCATATTCCCGGCGAGTCATGTCCGGTGTACTCATAACCCAATGAGCACCTGTATACATCTTAGGTGAACTAACTGACACCAGTGGCCTGTGAGACCGGCCACCGCCCCTCGTCGGAGTCTCGACTGTATACACTAGTCTACTCTGGAGTATCGATGCCCTGTCTCGAAAACTCCCACGACTAGGGACCTTTTAAGGATGTGCTTATAGACCCCAGCTCCCACGTATATGATTGCCATCATACTGCTGGCCGTCAAGCAAGAATCCTAAGGGCTCTATCAACGTGCAATAATGACCTGTAAGGTCACCTAAAGCAGTACACGATGATAAAGATAAACCAGATAGCATACTATCATCTAGAGTAAGACTGTCCTACCGGTATAGGTCCTCCCTCAACCATTGCAATCACGTGCCTGTGATCCAATAATTGACTCTGAGGGCACTATATCCAACAGATTTAACCCTTTAGATAAAGCAACCAAAGTCCATACTTTGTTGGTGTATAAGGATTCCATCTCAGATCGCTAAGCATCCAGCCATTCTCACAGAGTTCTCACTCCAGATGGCCTTCTCGAAACTAGTTGGGTCATCATCTCATGATGCAATCCTTGCTCCCACTGTCATAGAGAAACCGAAGAATCTTTCAGGCGGATGAGGAACCCAACCAGATCGGCGGAGAGGCTGAGCTTCGTTGGAAACTATTGAATCCTCCGGGTTTACCAAATCATCAGCTGCAGTTTGTATAGCTGGAACTCCTTCCAGTTCTACCTCATGACCACTAATTTCTTCACAAGAAATTCCCTTTTTCTCAAAAAGTGGTATGCCGAGAAATAAAACATCTTTGTTCCTCGGTGTGGTAGAAGATATTCCCTTGCGAATACTTGGGATATCCAACAAACTTCCACATAACTGACCTTGCCTCGAGCTTGTCCGAATTTTGCTTTTGACATAGGCCGGACAACCCCAAATCTTAACTTCCTTAAGAGATGGGCTCTTCCCATACCATATCACATATGGAGTGGTAGGAATCTGATTTGGTTGGAACCCTATTCAATAGGTATGCAACTTCTCAAGTGCATAACCCCAAAAGAAAATAGGCTACTCAGTAGTACTCACACCATATCACATAGGGTGTGATTGCTCCGCCCCGATTGTAACACCTTAGAGTGTGTTTTGTAGTTAATTATATTTTAATGTATGGGTTTTATTAAAAAGTTTACCAAATTGGTTTTTAAATATTTTATCCTATTTATTGAGTATTTTATTAGATTTTTCCTAGGCTTGCACACACTTGTGCATGATAACTAGGGTTGTTTTGGGGGTTTAACCATGATTAGCAATCATGGTTAGCTAACCATTTGTCTTAAGTTAGTTTGTGATTAGTTTAAGAGTAATGGTTGTAATAATAATAAGGGTTTTAAATTGATTTTAATTATTGGTTTGGAGTGTTGACTTGGGTGAGAGAGAGGGCATGGGGAGTATGGTGTGAACCATGCCTCATTAATGAGGCAAGAGAAATAGAGGGAGGGATTAGTGTTACTCTCATTTCTCTCACTCTCATTCTCTCACTCTTACACAAACACACACACACACTCATCATCCATCAGCAGCAGCAAGCAGCAGGAACAACAACAACAACAACAACAACAAACAACAACAACAACAACAACAGCAACAACAACAACAGCAGCAGCTGCATATCTAGTTTTGTAAGTTTTGGCCTGTAGGAAAATCTGGGACTATATATCGTATTTGGTGTCCGTTGTGTTTGCGAGATACGCGCGATACGTGAGAGGGTTCTGTGATCCAGCGTATCGCGGCGTGTCGCGATGGTTTTAGACGCGTACACATACGATTCAGCGTATCGTGCACACGCGCGTTTAGTTCGCGACGCGAGTTTCTCGTTTTGGTTCGATATCGCGTTTCGCGGAATATTTTGGCTTATATATGATTTCATGTCGTATTTGCAGGTTTGCAGACAGGAACTACGGACACGGCTACAGGGGGAGCAGATGGTAGGATTCACCTAGCATGGAGTGTAGGTGAGTAGATTTAACATCTACAGAGGAATCGCCCGCATGGCGTTATGCGTTTGGGCTAGGATTCAAATACCTGTCGCACATTCTACGTCATTGTAGAATTGCGCCTTTACTTTATTTCCTTGATATAGTTATATACTGTGACTAGCAGCCGTAGAACACTGCACACATTATTGACGGTTCATGTTGCACGAGCACGGATTGTATGCTACACACACACCGTCAATAATTGCCATGTCACACACTACCCCCTATAGCTACTATTGCTTACCACACATGACATCTAGCTACCGGTATGCCTATAGTGTATCATACCTTTAGTGATAGGTACATTTACACCTTGCGATACAGCTACAGGTATACCTTCTACATATTTTACTTATACCGGGGGATATCTTACTCATATTCTTCTTATACCCAGGGGGTATACGACATCAGTTCCTATAGGTAGATACCTATACATTGCTACACTTGTATGTTACACACATATTCAGTTGCAATCATATATTTACCTTTACTGATGTTACTTAGCTGTACCTTATGGGTTTCGCATACATCTGGTTTCAGCTACATATTCTCATTTATATGCTTGCATTTCAGTTATATAGCATATATTTATTCCTGGATTTGCGCATTATTATTGGGATTTTAGATGATGTTTTCTGGATTTGGGAACCGCGGGAGTTCATGAAATTATGCATACATTGAAAAACCCGGTTTCCTTGATATGATATTTGCGCATCCACCATGAGCTTTATCGGTGCTGATATGTATATACCCCTACGATGAGGCGTCCAGGCCGTAGAGGGTACATGGTGGGGCCCGGTATGGTTCCCCTCGGCAAGAAGATCGATGGATTTTGCAGATTAGCCTGGAGGCGGGCGAGTACCTACCGGTGACAGTACCCATGACTCGGCGGGGGATCACGGAGACACCGCTTGGAGTCATGTACGTATGCATACGTCGAAAGGCGAGGGTCAGAGCTAGACACTCGTGCTTTCGGGATAGCGTATGATACGTGGTCAGGATTTCTGTGTCGATGCTTGGCACACTGTTTTCATGATATTTCTTTAACACCTTTGTATATATAACAGGGGATTTAGCCGTTGTTATATATACCCTTACACCAATATTAGTGGAATGGGACGCTAATATATGTGTATTGCCCCCATCATACTTATTTCTGTGTATTTACCTTTAGGATGTTAGATTCTTACTTGAGATTTGACTTGGGATATAGGTGATTCATTGACATTGGATATTGGATATGAATGAGATTGTTGATTTGTACATTCGAGATATAGGAGAGCTATTCGATATTGTACATTGAGGTGATGTGAGACTTATATGTTGTGAGAGCCCAATGTGGGGGCTGATTTGAGGATTTGGGATTTGAGTGTCTTGATGGATTGTGATCCTGCCACGATGTCAGGTTTCCGTGGAAATGACATATTCCACCCTATACCTCACCCTTAGCTATTTTATGCACAGTTTCATATATTGGTAGTACCTGTTAGTGTACCCTTATGATAGTTGCATAGTTACATTCTCATATCCCTACTGCATGGTTATTGCATATTATTGTCATGTTACTATTGCTTCACATATTGATTGTACCTGCTAGTGTACTCTCCTTTAATTCAGCATTTGCATGACATGTTATTACCGTAATCGCTTATCTTAGATTCATGCTGTACGTGCATTCCTGCGATTACCTGCATATGTTTTATACTATTCACGAGTTGGCAACTCACCCCCGTTGTGCCACAGGTGTTTCAGGTTGTTCCCCAGGGTAGTCGAGGCAGGCTATTCCGCTATTTAGCTATTTATCTTTTGCCACAGATACCGCATCAGCTCACAGTATACCGTTTTGCTTAGGTGGGTTAGATGATTATCTGTATTTCCTATTGTACCTTCGTTGTATTTATACTCTCCATCTACTATTGTTTTGTGGACTTAGAGACTTGGTGAGGACGTATTTGTATATTATTGTGGATTTGTTGTCCTTTATATACAGCTTCTCTCTATTGTCCTTATTTCTTCGCTACGGCGTCGTATATTTGTATTGTATCCATCTTGGCTAGTTTTTACAAAAAAGGGTGTTGCTAAAATTTTAAGGAAAGAAAGTAAGACTTTTAAAGAATTTGGGTTGCGATTTCAAATGTTTCAAAACTTATATTATCTTTTCCGTATTTTTATGGTTTAGACTTCTGGGTTTTGGCTTTCTTTTACTACGTTACGTCTTAGGGCGTTGCGTAGTATTAGGGCCGTCACGGGCCAATTTTGGGTCGTGACACCGATACACCGGCGTGATGTGGTGTATACAGAGGAGTAATGCAGAGAAAGAATCTCATTCTCCTTTAGAATAGTCCAGGAATTCCGTGCTCAAGTATTCTCCTCCTTGATCTCATCAAAGGACATAATACTTATACCCGGTTTTTGGTTCTCTACTTCTAACTTATATTCTGTGATTATCTCAAAAGTTTTGGACTTGTGTTTCAACAGGAACATATGTCTGAATCTTGAGAGATCATCAGTGAATGTAATGAAGTACAAAGAACCGGTCCTAGCATATGTAGACAGGTAACTTTCATACATCAGCATTTATCAATCCCAAGAGTTCACTAACTCTTTCTTTGTTTCCAATAAACGGAGCTATGGTCATCTTATCTTTGTGACATGACTGACAAGTTTTACAAGATGTAAATCCAAACTAATTTAAATATGCATCTTTATGTAACATCAGCTAGTCAGGTCGCATTGATATGACCTAGTCTACAATGCCTCAAGAAGAATTCGTTCATTTCTGAACTCTTCCTCTTATGTGTGTTCTGTACGTTAAGAACTGTGGTTTGATTTAGAACGTCTATGCTTTTAGATAACGTGCCTGAACCGATCAACTCTTGATATAGGAAATGTTCAAAACATTATCCAACAATAAAAAATTATATCCTTCTTTACTAATAAAGAGATTGATATAATGTTGTATATCAGGTTCGGTATCTAATAACATTCGTTCAGAATCAATGTATTCTGGTAATACAGGGTGATAACTGCCAACAGACATGGCTGCAACACTTGCATCATTTCCAATTCTTGAAACTTATCACCGTTCTCAGTTCTCTACCTCTCTGTAGACCATGTAACAAATTACATTTGCGGGATCCTGATCCGGTATCTCATACCCAGGACGTAAAGGATACTGAGAAACAGTTCTCGGTAATGAACACACCCGAAGAAGATACATCAACATGTACTTTCTTCGTCTGGGCGGCACGGGAATTCTGGTAATCCCCTATTTCCTGCTCTGTCTTATAACAATTATAAGTTGGAGCGGGACCAACTTTCCCCAGCGCAGTATAACAAGCGGGATCGGTCAATACATCCGTATTATAATCTTGATTAAGGCGTGACATAGTCGTAACCAGGAGAGAAAGAGAAGAAAACACTCAGCGTATGCTCTTGCAAGATTAGATTGGTTATTAATATATCTAATCGGGATGTCTCCCATTGTTTTAGTCAAATCTTCCTTCAAACCCTAAAAGGAAAGACTAGCCGGGATTAATTACACCCTATAAGTTCGCCAATCTTTCAGCCAGGCCAGTGCCAGTACTTTGAGGGAGGTTCCCCGCGCTTTTGTTAGTTGTATGTATGCCCTAGAGGCCAGTATTGTACAAATAATGTATATTATATTGGATGCTTGGACATATATAGAGAGGACTTTCTTGCTCGATATGATAGTATGCTATCTGGTTGCACTTTACTTTAACATGTATACTTGTCTCTTTATACTGTTTTATCGTTACATGTTGGTAAAGCCCTTAGGATGTGTGCTTGACTACCTGGACTATGATGCGGATCATACTAGTGGGGACATGGTAGTCCATAAGTACATCCTTCAAGGTCCCTAGTCGTGGGTGTATCGAGACAGGGCATCGATATACCAGAGTAAACTAGCGTATACGCTTCTCGACCCATGAGATGGGCGATAGATGATCCCATATCCATTGGTGTTTGACATCAGAGATGGTATACGGGTGCTCAATGGAGACTGGGTATACTGGACGGACTCGCCGAGAACTCCCAGATGGTATTATTCCTCACGTCAGATGGCAGTTCTCTGGTGACACTTGTGTAGGATAGTCTGTAGACCCGAGATCGTCATAGAGTCTTGTGTGATTCCCACTGTGCTTTGATTTCCACCTTACCACGTCCATGAGGGCGTGCAAAACGGTGGTTTTTGGGTACAGTCCCGAGTCACATGGAGGCAATGAGCGATAGGAGGCGTTTCGTCTCTCCCGGTATTGGGGGTTGATGTTGCGCAGTGCTCGATTAGCCGTAACAGGGAAGTCCCTGGCCAGGGCTGATACAGAGATTTACTGGTAAGTGTTACCAGTAGTTTCTCGACCCGTTATGAGCCTCACATCGGCACGACTTATCGGTTATTGGGGTCTGACGTTTACCACCCCTAGACTTGATATGCGACATATCAGACGAGGAGACCGGACTGTACGGGAAGTGTTACCGGCAGGCTTTTACAGGAGTTGGAGCGGGCTTGCTTGCTGATCTTCTGATCGCTCAATACCCGGATAGCCGTTACGTCCAGCTAGTACCGCTGACGGCTTGTGGGTGCGTGATGTGACCATCACCTACTGCCAGTGTATTGACGAGTCTTTAGAGTCCTACATAGAGGTTTTACTGGCTCAAGCAAAACGAAATAGGTGCACATATGTGATATGTGCAGGACCGAGAATAATGCGTGTATGTGATACCGTATTATATTCTCGCGACTTTATGTATCAGTCGGTTATATATGATATAGTCGGGTTATCGAATCAAGTGTTGATTCGATAAGTCGATACATTGAATGTTAGTCGGTTATATGTGATATGACCGGATTATTAAGTCAAGTGTTGATTTAATAATTTATTGTATAATTGTATATTTGATATACTAGTTTATATTAACTAACACATGTTCACTTAGGGTTTTTTCTCACATGTACACATTTTTACTATATATATATGATATATATTAAAATGTGTTATATTTATGTATCATGGTTGATGATACACTTGACTTGGGTGTGTAAGATATACACCATTCTATGTATTATGGTGGGTTATTATTATTTAAAATAATTACAAAATTAGTGGAGTTTTGGAATGAGCATGAAGCTTGTAGAAGCTTACTTTGCTTTGACAAAGTCTACTAGCTTTGTCTTTACCTTAGATTCCTTTTAACCTAACCATCACACTTAGCTATGGTAATGTCTCTACATGAGTTAGTATATGATACTTGCACGGTGGCGCCCCGGTCGTCAATCCGACGCCGGAATGCGGAAACGATGCTTTTCTTTAACTTTTGAACCGGCACCACCGCGTACTTTAAACCCGGATCGGGCCATTAATCTAATCCTAGCTAACTAGAGAACGGGTAGATAGATATACCGAGCGATCCGAGTCCTTCGGTCTTCCCGTCGTCGTCCCGATTTCCCCGCGGAATCTCCGGTCTTCAACTCCTCGTCGGAAGGGCACCACGTCGCCGGCTTCTTTTACGGGCTCCCACCTCTGGACCGAAGCAACTCGGGCACGAAGTTGGCGAGCCGACGTACCCAAGGATTACTGTAGAATACGTGTAGTGCTCTATGTCTCATTTGGGGTTTGAGGAAGTTGCCTTTGGTGGAGGAAAAGAACTAAACCTTTTGGAGATGAACTTGGGAATTTTTGTAGCATGAAAAGAACAAAAATTCCCCACTCAAAATTTGGACAGCCCCCTCCCTCTATGGCCGGCCATGCATTGGTGAAGGGAGTGAGAGAATGAGGGAGAGACACAATAATCCAAAGGAGAGGAAGAGAAAAGGCTATCATGCATGAGAGAGAAAAAGATGTGATGATGATGAATTATCATCACAACCATAACCTCACTCCAAATCAATCATCATGAACCCAAAGTCAATCAATGATGAAGTCAAGAAAGTCAAGGGATGGTGCAACCATCATAACACAACAAAATGCAAAGAACACCCTCCACAAATGCTAATTTGCATAAATGCAAATAAGCCCTCCTCCACCAATTTTCAGCTAAAGAAAGATACAAAGGTAAATGGCCGAAACGGAAAACAAACTGGCAACTTCAGAAAACTGATCCTGTAATAAATTACAGGAAAACCCCGCTACTGTATATACGTACCTGCATTTGTATTCCGACCGAATACAAATGTAATGAGACAAATCTACACTGTACAATACTAGGATCCGGCTTAAACCAAAGCCCGCTAGTATTATCCGACCGATCATGATCCGTGCAATACCGCACGTATCTGATCGAACCCTGCCATATCTCCATACGTCCTCTACAGCGTTTCGCCCGATACTTGAGAAACTGGTCTGTGGGGGACTCTAAAGACTCGTCAATACTTTGGTTGTGGATTTAACCACTAGCACATCAGAGGTATTAGCCTATATGTAATGGGCTACCAGGTATTGACCAAAAGGGACGTCGATGAGCGAACTCATCCTGACACCCTACTGAGCCTATCAGTGACAATATCCGTACAGTCCGGTCCGTTCGTCTATGAGCATCGCATGGCGGGCCTAGGGGGTTGGTAAAAGTCAGACCCCCAAAAGCGGTACAAGTCGTGTCGGAGTGTAGCCCAGAACACCCTGAGATACTACTGGAATACCTACCAGTAAATCTCCTGCCTTGGCCAAGGACTTCATGTAATGGCTCTCCTAGACACAGCGCGACCTCACCCCCAATACCGAGAGAGACGAATCCCTGCAGATCCATTCACTGCCTCCATGTGGCTCGGGACTGTACCCAACTAAAACCTGTTTGCACGTCTCCTTTGAGCGTGGTAGGGTAGTAATCAAAGTACAGTGGGAACTCACACGAGACAAATGACGATCTCAGGTCGATGAACTAACCTGTACACATGTCACCAGGAAACTGCTATCTGACGTCAGGTATAAGACCAACTAGCATGTTCCCGGCGAGTCCTGTCCGGTGTACTCATAACCCAATGAGCACCTGTATACATCTTAGGTGATCCAACTGACACCATTGGTTTGTGAGACCGGCCACCGCCCCTCGTCGGGGTCTCGACTATATATACTAGTCTACTCTGGAGTATCGATGCCCTGTCTCGAAACTTCCACGACTAGGGACCTTTTAAGGATGTGCTTATAGACTACCAGCTCCCACGTATATGATCGCCCTCATACTGTTGGTAGCCAAGCAAGAATCTTAGGGGCTCTATCAACGTGCAATAGTGACCTGTAAGGTCACCTAAAGCAGTACACGATGATAAAGATAAACTAGATAGCATACTATCATCTTGAGTAAGACTGTCCTACCGGAATAGGTCCTCCCTCAATCATTGCAATCACGTGCCTGTGATCCAATAATTGACTCTGAGGGCACTATCTCCAACAATCTCCCACTAGCACTCAAGGCTAATTATTGCGATGTCGCATACTTACAGCCCGTGTGATACCGAACACCCAACTCCTCTACTAGTCAGTCTCACAAAACCCGTTTGCGAAACTATTGCGTTCGAGGAATAGCCTCAGTGAGTGGATCCGCCTTGATGTTACTTTCTATGTCTCTCTATATCTCAAGTTCGCGGAGAAAGCCATCTCCCGAAATGAGCAATACTTGTCTTAGAATGTGTTTGGATGTCTGATGGGACCTAGCTCATAAATGAACTCCAATTCCAAACTTCTTAGACTGTATCGTCAACTGAACTTAATCAGTATCCTGCGCCATCCTTCCCTCAGTATCCACCTGGACCACCTGTCCAAAATATTGCCCCTCATCAGAGGGAAAACTACAACTCTGACAACCTCTCTGTCATCTATGTCACCTTGGAAGCCTGGAATGATAACTGTCTCCCGAATGAGGCTGTCGTTATCATATCCCTAGAACATCCACTTATGTTCTAAAACTGCTTCCGACTGTTTCTCCAGGATTGGATCAATGTCAACTTACTGCATTTAGTGCAAAAACAACATCTGGTGGTACTCATGATCGACTCAATTGCCTAAGCAAGTGATCTGCCAATCATACACATCCCTCTCCCCTTTAGTCTGTAAGACACCTTTAGAGAGGGTGACTCCATCACCTGCAGGTACACCACCATGCCAGGAGTCGTCCATTCTAAATACCTTTAGAATGTTGTCTAACTACCCTGATTGGGAAACTACCCAAATCTAGATCTAAAACCATAGATCCAGTAACCAGAATGTCTGATATAATGTCCAAGTCCTATATGTGGAGAAGCCACTGTGTGACAACCAAAGTATAACCGA
Organism: Agapanthus africanus; assembly: GCA_030015575.1. Lineage (NCBI taxonomy): Eukaryota > Viridiplantae > Streptophyta > Magnoliopsida > Asparagales > Amaryllidaceae > Agapanthus > Agapanthus africanus. The sequence goes on from JASDDO010000008.1 coordinate 276,609,877, forward strand.
TCGTAGTATAGGAAAATCACTTCCTACTCTGTGTATGTCATCCAAATACCAGGACATAACACCCTACTACCTTCTTAACAGATCCATCCCCTATTCTGATGAAGTCAAACCTATGACTGTCATATCAGAAATAGATGATCTATCTCCGCTACATCTTCTTTAGTCTATAAATAGACATAAGCCACTTGTCCACCAATGCTTCCGCTGCTCCTACTGACTACGACAACCCTCTGGCAGAGTCATATACACGTACACTTCTAAAGCCAGTTCAGAACGACGCTATACTCATCCTCCTGCCGGGTCTCACAGTCTGGAACAACAGCAATGGCAAGTCTGGGTAAACAAGAACCTCCATGTCACCGTCCTTGAGGCTACCTGAGTACCTCTGGGGTGCCTGAGGTTACCCACCATATCTGCGGAGTGGCCAATGGAATGTCAAACCAGATTGAATCTTTAGGTTCTTATCAAATCATCAGTAATCGTTTGCGGTTCTGGAATCACTTCCAGTTCTACCATACTCCCACTACTGTTTTATGAAAAAAAATCATTTTATTTAAAACTGTGGCGAGTCTAGAACAATATCACTATTGATCTTCCAGATGGTAGAAAGTCAACCCTCGTCATAGCCTGGGTCAACCTGTCACGCCCCGCTTCCCAGAGTACGCTAAGATGGGCACGTGACATAGCCAACCATACTACCCGTGAATAGGAAAAATCCCTCCACAGTCACATTACGGCTGTAGAGATATCAAGAACAGGAAAGTAAACTAAACTATCTAGTACATGTCCATGAGCCAGAATGAATGAGTCAAGAAATAATGATATGCGGAAGCAAAAGATAAAATAATGAAACACCTGGAAAGTAAAAATACATACCGACAAGAACTTCACCGCTCGGTCTAACAGCAGCAATACTCCTGATCGGTCTGCAATAAAGGTAGAAGGATCTGGGCCATGCAAAACCCAGACGTCAGCGCGTCAAAACATCAAGCAACAATATAAACAGGGTAACAGGCAATGCAAATATAATCATGAATGATAAAGTAGGTGTAAAGCAATCTAAATCAGGGCAGTGAAAGGTAGCGTGCAGTGAGTAACTAAACTGGTCAATTGGTTATCTACTCTTAAGTCTTTGAAATCAATTTGATGAATCGTTGATGTAACTCAATAGTATCTCGTGCATGCCCGGGACTACGGTCCAGATTCTCGGGCTGAAACCGAGACATGCCGCTAGGCACTAAACAGGAAACATGTACAGTTGAATGATGTCAGCAGCATCATCCCAGGGCTGGCCTAGCCCCTAAAACTGACCAGTATAAGAAAGCAACTGTCGAGTTACAAGTCAGGATTTCATCATTGATTTCCCCATACCCCCAAGTTATAAGTGTCTAGTCAGGTATTTTAAGTAATCAAGAACTAATGCCAACTCAGGATCAGGTAGGTGCAGGTTTGTCTGGATAGACAACAGGAACGGTCCGTAAGGACTACATGTTAGGTTTGTTGGCATTAGACCCAAGATCAGGTAACAGGTCAAGTCATGGTACATCAGGTCAGGTCAAGTAGTGTATTTAGGTGTCAGGTCATGTCAAGAGTGTACGGTACCATGTCCTATCAGGTAGGAAGTGCAACAGGTCATGTCAGGAAGCACAAAATATTATGTGGGTGCTCATAATCAACTAGCATAAGCATGGGTATACAAAACAAGCATGGGTACTAATAGAACAGTAAACTGGAACATGTAATATGATATGCAATCAGGTACAGATTAAGGCATACAGATGCACATTTATCGATTAGGATTACATTTATAGTTTCAATATTAATTAGGAAGCAATTTATTAAATATGGAGTGTTAATATCACAGTATTATGTAGTAATGTGATCTATGGATGCAATTATATGTATCTTAAATGCGATGGATGCAAACAGGTATCCGAAAAGTTATAAAACTATAAAATGGTAATGTGGGATGTACAACTAAGCAATATGTGATATTAATATTGATATAATAATATTAATATGGATAGCATATTCAAAGCGATTAATAACTTAAAAGTGGTATTGATTAACCAAGCACAAGAAAGTTCCGTTCAGAAATTCAGCGTCACCATAATTTGTAAAATAGCTTAAAAATAACAAACGTTCTCCAAAAGGGACGTGTCTTATACCAAAACAAAGATAATTCAATAATATTTTCAGTTTTATAAGTATAAGTATCTCAGGTTGTCCCTACAAAAAGATATGAACATTCGAAGTTGAAAGTTTGCTGCTGGAATTTCCCTGGACAGCAGTTTAGAGACATTTTCATTTGCATTTTACGTTATTTAAACAATTTATTTTGGAAGTAAATATTTTATAGAGTTATAGTATTCTGAGTTAGATTCGTAACGAACTAAAGAACGTATACTAATGATTTTTCTATGATTTATAATGAATTTTATAAGGTAAGGTGTACAGTAAATTTCAGATTTTTCGTATCCGCTTTTTCAACGACGTTTCATGTGTAAACTATAATATTTTCAAATGTATAACATTATAAAATGCAGATTATAAACTAATTAAAGATAATAATAACAAATATTACGACGATATATATTTTAAATGATATGGATATAGTATAATGTAATCTAGTATGTCACAAGATAAGTTTTCATGATCTAGATTTAATATGATATAAACGGATGTAAACGGAACATCCAAACGTTATAAAATTAAACATGGGGCACTAGATTTAAACTATAGGTATGGTATTTATTTAAATAGGTATAAAATGAATTATATAGCATGTAGCAAGATTAACTTGCCTAGACGGAACAAGAACGGATGTGTACGGAACGTCCTTCGTCGGCGAAATGTCGCGACGCGCGCACGGTACACGGAACGGTTCCAAACAACGCACGAGGGTGATCACGCAAGTTAGGTATGTTCAGTGGATCAATCGAATCGTCAGCGACGAGCACGGCTCCGGCGGTGATCACCGGAATCAAGAAACAAGATCAAGAAAAAGAAAGAAGAAAGAAGAAGAAGAAGAGGCTATGTATTAAATAAGGAAAGAAATATTAAATAAATAAAATATATATAATATATATGCAGAGGAGAGAGAGAGAAAAAGGAGTTGTTAGTTTGTTAGGAAATTAGATTTAAAATTTTTAAAGATTTTTAGATTTAAAATTTTAGATAAGAGGTTTCAGTTTGTTAAAGAAATCGTATGAAAATATTTAAACTAAAATTTAAAATTAAATAAATTGAATTTTGGCGGGATACCAAAATATTTCAAAACGCGCCCGGGTCGGGTCTAAAACTTCAGATTTAAAATACGAAAAATATGTGCGACTTTCAAAATTCAAAATGAATGCTCAGGTAACGAAAATGCATACCGCTAAGAACGGATGCACGTACATCCGCGTAGCCATCCAAACACGTCTGTTTCACTGAACGGGACGAGAACAAGATAAGCAGATGCTACCACGGGGTTAGGGGTATCATGCAGGCTATGAAATGCAATTTTAAATTATTTTACATGACTTAAAATGTTATATGGTAAAATACCAGTATGCAGTATACATGAGATGCACGTGTCTATGAAACAAGTCAGGGTAATCTATAAATATGAACAAACAGGTTCAAACAAGCGGATCGGGTCGAATGCAATGTAAAATGTAAAATACTATTTGCACCCAAAACACGATAAATCAGGAAAATACCACAATTAAGGAAATACGAGAACTGGAATTGGTATAAATGAACTAGGGTGTTACATTATACCCAACTACAAAAGAATTTCGTCCTCGAAATTCCAAGAATAAGAAAGGATAAACAATCAACAAACTATAAGAATAGATGTGGAAACTTCTGTCGGATTTCATCTTCTCGTTCCCAAGTGGGTTCTCCATGCAAGCGATTACTCCAAGAAACAAGCACAAGAGGGATAACTTTGTTCATAAGAACCTTTTCTCTTCGATCCACAATTTACATCGGTCGCTCCTCAAAGGTTAAATTTTCTCGTACAGTCTGCTCCGAAAGATCCAATACATGTATTTCATCTCGAGCATACCTACGGGGTTGAGATACAAGAAACATGTCATGAACATTCTCCAAAGATTGCGGTAACACCAAACGATACGCCACTTCTCCAATACGCTCCAAAATCTTAAAAGGTCCAACTAATCGAGGACTAAACTTTCCTCGACTTCCGTAACGGATCCCCCTCTAGTCGGTGACATCTTCAAGAATACCAAATCACCAACGACGAACTCTAGAGGTCTTCTCGATGTATCTGCCCAACTCTTTTGTCGGTCGTTTACTGCTGCCTTCACATGTTTCCGGATAGTGTTAACCTTCTCAACTGTTTGCACGACCAAATCCGGTCCCAACAATCTTCGTTCTCCAACATCGTCCCAACAAACAGGTGAACGACACTTGCGACCATATAATGCTTCGAATGGAGCCATCTGAATAATCGCCTGAAAGCTGTTGTTGTACGAAACTCCACCAAGTATAGATGATCCTCCCATGAACCCTTGAAGTCTAACATGCAAGATCTCAACATGTCTTCAAGAGTTTGGATCGTTCTCTCCGACTGGCCATCTGTTTGAGGATGATAAGCTGTGCTAAACTTCTATCGAGTCCCCAAACTTTCCTGTAAGCTCCTCCAGAAGTGTGATAAGAATCGGGTGTCCTGGTCGGACACGATGCTCACAGGTACTCCATGCAATCTCACAATCTCCTGCATGTACCGTTCTGCCGACGCTTCCGTTGACTGACCAACTCGAAACGGTATGAAGTGAGCTGCCCTGGTCAATCGATCAACAATCACCCAAACTGCATTGTTGCCTTTTGGACTCCGCGGTAGAGCTGTCACGAAATCCATGGTCATATGTTCCCACTTCCACTGAGGAATCGGAAGTGGTTGCAATAAACCAGCAACCCTTGATGTTCAGCTTTAACTTGCTGACACACCAAGCACCTTTCCACAAAGCGGGCAATCTCCCGTTTCACGCCTTCCCACCAGAAATGCTGTCGTATATCTCGGTACATCTTCGTGCCTCCTGGATGTACGGATTATGCTGAACTGTGCGCCTCCTTCATAAGTTTTTCACGAATATCTCCCTTTGGCACACACAAGCGGCTACCATATCGCAACGAACCATCTTCATGGATCAATAAGTCTGTTCGAAGTCCAGCTTCAACCTGTTCTCGAAACTTTTTCAATCTAGGGTCCTGCAATTGCGCTGCTTTAATATTCTCGATCAACGACGACTGTACTTGCAGCTGCAACAACTGTCCCAAAGAATGCGGTAGCACAACTTCCAAATCGAATCTCGAAAGTCTTCAATATGTTTCTTCTGTGCAGTCAACATCTGAATTGCTGGCCACCGACTAAGTGCATCCGGCACAACATTAACTTTCCCCGGATGGTATTCAAGATCAAGGTCGTCGTCAGCCATCAGCTCCAACCACCTACGCTGCCTCTTATTAAGCTCCTTCTGTGTGAACACATACTCCAGGATTTTGTGATCGGTGAATACTTCGACCCTTTCGCCCAGTAAGTAGTGTCTCCAAATCTTCAAAATGAACATCACAGCTGCTAGCTCCAAGTCAGGAGTTGGGTAGTCCTTCTCATCGTCTCGATGCGTAAGCTATAATCTTCCCATACTGCATCAAAACACATCCCAAACCTTTCCCAGATGCGTTGCAGTGAATCACCAATCCTTCAGAACTGTCTGGCACGGTTAAACAAGAGCGGTTATCAACCTTTGCTTCAACACCGCAAAAGCTGACGCACACTTATCCGTCCGTACAAACGGTACCTCCTTGCGCGTAAGCTTGGTCAAGGCTCAGCCAAACAAGCAACATTCCCCACGAACCTTCTATAGTATCCTGCAAGTCCAAGAAACTTCTGATCTTTACAACGTTCTTCGGAATCGGCCAGTCTTGAACTGCAACAATCTTCCCTGGGTAAACGGCGATTCCATCTCCAGCTACGACATGTCCCAAAACTTTACTTCTTCAAGCCAAAACTTGCACTTGCTCATCTTAGCATATAATCTTTCTTGCCTCAGTGTCTGCAGTGCGATCTTCAAGTGTTCTGCATGCTCTTCAATGCTCCTCGAGTAGACCAGAATATCCTCAGCGAACACCACTATAAACCGGTCCAAGAACGATGAAGGATTCGGTTCATCAGTCCATAAATATCGCCGGTGCATTCGTGACTCCGAATGGCATAACTAAATACTTGTAATGTTCATACCAAGTTCGGAATGCAGTCTTACAAATATCTTCTGATTTAACTCGGACCTGATGATATCCGGACCACAAATCCAGCTTCAAGAATACCCTCGCGCCACTAAGCTGCTCGAACAATTCGCCAATGCGAGGGATCGGGTACTTGTTCTTAATAGTCACCCGGTTTAATTGTCGTTAATCGATGCACATCCTCCTTGTGCCATCTTTCTTCTTGACTAGAAGAACTGGAGCTCCCCAAGGTGAATTGCGCGAATTCAACCCTTCTCTAGCAATTCGGTAACCTGCTTCTTTACTTCTTCCAACTCCACTGATGCCATTGGATAATACGCCTTTGAGATTGGCGCTGCACCAGGAACAAGATCAATCGAAAACTCCACATCTCGTTTGCGGTAACCCGAGATGTCCTCGAACATGTCCATGAACTCTCGTAATATAGTCGGCGCTTCTTCCTTAATAACTTCCATCGACGAAAGAACACTGTTTGTCGGCATAGCCCTAAATTCGACTGGCCCGACCGAACTACTTCCTCCATCAAAACAAACTCCGGATGTCTGGGAATCTAGAAGTTCGCTTTCCTTGCTCTACAATCACTGTGAGCGTGGAAGGTGCCAAGAAAAATCCATTCCCAAGACCACAACAAACAAGGAGTGCACCAGATTGAATAATTCCAATGCGGAAAGATAAGAACAAGTAGGATACCAAGATGACTTCATCCGAAATCAAGATACTGAAGAGGATTAAGCACGGTAAATAGGGTTCAAGCTGGTAATAAAACAATAACTGGTAAGCAATGAAACCGAGAGAAGCAAGGTAGTATAACGATCATGGAATAAGGAAGTGAATCAAGACCAGGACTCCAAGTATCTTAAATAGAGTACCGCATTGTAACCATGCTGCAGTTCATGGATACAATTACATAACTCCACTCAAGTCGCCCAAATCCTAGTATCAGAATCAAGAATATGGAGAGACAATAGAAAACCAAAAGGGTTTCAAGTCGAGATGCAAAGTGGTTTGCATATCGTCAAGGCGAAGGATAAAAGAAGGATATGATTCAAGAATCACAATAATTAAGATGGCAGGACATGTTCCTAATCACGAGTATTCTGATTCGTGTATTGGGTCAAATACCCAACTACAAAAGAATCAAACCCGATTAACCTATATCCCATGGCTCTGATACCAAAAGAACCATGTCACGCCCCGCTTCCCAGAGTACGCTAAGATGGGCACGTGACATAGCCAACCATACTACCCGTGGATAGGAAAAATCCCTCCACAGTCACATTACGGCTGTAGAGATATCAAGAACAGGAAAGTAAACTAAACTCTCTAGTACATGTCCATGAGCCAGAATGAATGAGTCAAGAAATAATGATATGCGGAAGCAAAAAATAAAATAATGAAACACCTGGAAAGTAAAAATACATACCGACAGGAACTTCACCGCTCGGTCTAACAGCGGCAATACTCCTGATCGATCTGCAATAAAGGTAGAAGGATCTGGGCCATGCAAAACCCAGACGTCAGCGCGTCATAACATCAAGCAACAATATAAATAGGGTAACAGGCAATGCAAATATAATCATGAATGATAAAGCAGGTGTAAAGCAATCTAAATCAGGGCAGTGAAAGGTAGCGTGCAGTGAGTAAACTAAACTGGTCAATTGGTTATCTACTCTCAAGTCTTTGAAATCAATTTGATGAATCGTTGATGTAACTCAATAGTATCCCATGCATGCCCGGGACTACGGTCCAGATTCTCGGGCTGAAACCGAGACATGCCGCTAGGCACTAAACAGGAAACATGTACAGATGAATGATGTCAGCAACAGCATCCCAGGGCTGGCCTAGCCCCTAAAACTGATCAGTATAAGCAAGCAACTGTCGAGTTACAACTCAGGATTTCATCATTGATTTCCCCATACCCCCAAGTTATAAGTGTCTAGTCAGGTATTTTAAGTAATCAAGAACTAATGCCAACTCAGGATCAGATAGGTGCAGGTTTGTCTGGATAGACAACAGGAACGCTCCGTAAGAACTACATGTTAGGTTTGTTGGCATTAGACCCATGATCAGGTAACAGGTCAAGTCATGGTACATCAGGTCAGGTCAAATAGTGTATTTAGGTGTCAGGTCATGTCAAGAGTGTACGGTACCATGTCCTATCAGGTAGGAAGTGCAACAGGTCATGTCAGGAAGCACAAAATGTTATATGGGTGCTCATAATCAACTAGCATAAGCATGGGTATACAAAACAAGCATGGGTACTAATAGAACAATAAACTGGAACATGTAATATGATATGCAATCAGGTACAGATTAAGGCATACAGATGCACAGTTATCGATTAGGGTTACATTTATAGTTTCAATATTAATTAGGATGCAATTTATTAAATATAGAGTGTTAATATCACAGTATTATGTAGTAATGTGATTTATGTATGCAATTATATGTATCTTAAATGCGATGGATGCAAACGGGTATCCGAAAAGTTATAAAACTATAAAATGGTAATGTGGGATGTACAACTAAGCAATATATGATATAAATATTGATATAATAATATTAATATGGATAGCATATTCAAAGCGATTAATAACTATAAAAGTGGTATTGATTAACCAAGCACAAGAAAGTTCCGTTCAGAAATTTAGCGTCACCCTAATTTGTAAAATAGCTTAAAAATAACAAACGTTCTCCAAAAGGGACGTGTCTTACACCAAAACAAAGATAATTCAATAATCTTTTCAGTTTTATAAGTATAAGTATCTTAGGTTGTCCCTACAAAAAGCTATTAACATTCGAAGTTGAAAGTTTGCTGCTGGAATTTCCCTGGACAGCAGTTTAGAGACATTTTCATTTTAATTTTCATTTTACGTTATTTAAACAATTTATTTTGCAAGTAAATATTTTATAGAGTTATAGTATTCTGAGTTAGATTCGTAACGAACTAAAGAACGTATACTAATGATTTTTCTATGATTTATAATGAATTTTATAAGGTAAAAGTGTACAGTAAATTTCAGATTTTTCGTATCCGCTTTTTCAACGACATTTCATATGTAAACTATAATATTTTCAAATGTCTAACATTATAAAATGCAGATTATAAACTAATTAAAGATAATAATAAGAAATATTACGACGATATATATTTTAAATGATATGGATATAGTATAATGTAATCTAGTATGTCACAAGATAAGTTTTCATGATCTAGATTTAATATGATATAAACGGATGTAAACGGAACATCCAAACGTTATAAAATTAAGCATGGGGCACTAGATTTAAACTATAGGTATGGTATTTATTTAAATAGGTATAAAATGAATTATATAGCATGTAGCAAGATTAACTTGCCTAGACGGAACAAGAACAGATGTGTACGGAACATCCTTCGTCGGCGAAATGTCGCGACGCGCGCACGGTACACGGAACGGTTCCAAACAACGCACGAGGGTGATCACGCAAGTTAGGTACGTTCAGTGGATCACTCGAATCGTCAGCGACGAGCACGGCTCCGGCGGTGATCACCGGAATCAAGAAACAAGATCAAGAAAAAGAAAGAAGAAAGAAGAAGAAGAAGAGGCTATGTATTAAATAAGGAAATAAATATTAAATATATATAATATATATGCAGAGAGGAGAGAGAGAAAAAGGAGTTGTTAGTTTGTTAGGAAATTAGATTTAAAATTTTTAAAGATTTTTAGATTTAAAATTTTAGATAAGAGGTTTCAGTTTGTTAAAGAAATCGTATGAAAATATTTAAACTAAAATTTAAAATTAAATAAATTGAATTTTGGCGGGATACCAAAATATTTCAAAACGCGCCCGGGTCGGGTCTAAAACTTCAGATTTAAAATACGAAAAATATGTGCGACTTTCAAAATTCAAAATGAATGCTCAGGTAACGAAAATGCATACCCCTAAGAACGGATGCACGTACATGCGCGTAGCCATCCAAACACGTCTGTTTCACTGAACGGGACGAGAACAAGATGTGCGGATGCTACCACGGGGTTAGGGGTATCATGCAGGCTATGAAATGCAATTTTAAATTATTTTACATGACCTAAAATGTTATATGGTAAAATGCCAGTATGCAGTATACATGAGATGCACGTGTCTATGTAACAAGTCAGGGTGATCTATAAATATGAATCAAACAGGTTCAAGCAAGCGGGTCGGGTCGAATGCAATGTAAAATGTAAAATACTATTCGCACCCAAAACACGATAAATCAGGAAAATACCACAATTAAGGAAATACGAGAACTGGAATTGGTATAAATGAACTAGGGTGTTACACAACCCACAAATAGCCATTACAGAAACGTGCCTTGAGTTATCCAGAGTCCGGTTTTCAGCATAATCCGGACAACTCCCCGTACCTTAACATCGTTAAGATATGAACTGTTCTATATCAAATACAGAAACAGAGGCACTGATTTAATTGAACCAGATTCAAATCATGCAGCTGTCTCCAGTGCATGTCAACTAAATGGAGAGAGGCCGATCAGCATTACTCAACTTAGGAGTGCTTCCAATTATGAGTAATCTGAAAGAGAAGCAAGTTCTTTTAATCATTACTATCAACTGAATACCACACACAAGTATCTACATCTTCGATCACTTTAAAGAATCCCGATACTTGCAATATCTGGTTCTCTACTTTATTCATATACCTATAACTTCTCAAAATTCGGACCTTGTGTTTCCACGAAACACCTGTCTAAAAACTAGAGAAGTCATAAGTAAACCGAATATAGTACGAGGACTAACCCCTCTGTCCTAATGGACGCTGGACAACATACAATACTCTGTACAAGTCCTTTGAGTCTAATAACTCATTCCCTGTGTGTCGTAGGATGAAAACTGTACTTATGGTTAAGAAGAATTACACCGCTGTTTAATGCTCCTTACCTAATCATCCACTGATATAGGTAAATGTCATGGACATAATTTCAAAAAGGTATATCTCACTCTATGAAAATAGACGTACAGATATATCAATTTGAAATTGGTGCATAACAGCGGATATTCAAAACCAAATATTTGCCGTCCGGCAAACAACCCAGGTGACTTCCTCAAATATCACCGATTACAACGAATCCCGATATAATGAGGATGATCACCCAATTCCCAATAACTTACTCCCACTCATCATCTGTAAAACCATACAGATGTGAGAATCATACCTGGTAAATACATACTCTGGAGCAAGATCTGATTGGGAAATCAGTTTTCTTTTAACAGTACACAGCGAAACTGAAACATTGAAATATTTTGATGGGGTATCCCGGTATTCCTAGTAATGCCTCTTCCATTATCCAGATTCACAACTGTAACCGTATAATTCTTTGCCATCTTTCCAAATCCCTTTATATGTCTTTAGTCATTACCTTCTGCACACCCTCTTAGGCTAAATGGTTTTCTTCCTTCCCTACCGTTCGGCACCAGCCTATGGTTTGGAAGAAGACTATCCAATAAGCATAATGGGTGTACTGTCCTAATCCTAGGAGCACTCGCAATGCGAGAGAAGGTGAAGATAAAAGACAACCGAATAAACCTTATTCCTATTTCTCCTGAACCAGAATCCATCCCCGAACTGGAATAAGTTCCTTTCGAGTTCGTATATAACCATACGATGGAGTATCCAATAAACTGTGGATCTTCGTAGTGATACGGAGTGTTCTGGAGAAATACAAAGGTGATTTAGGATTTGGCGAAGAAATACTTGGTTTGGTCGTGAATAGCAGTCGCAATTTACTTTGCCCTCTTACTAATCCCTTGATATGTCTTATTTAATACCTTCTGTACACCATCGTTAGGCTAATTGGTTTTCTTCATTCCCTACCGGTCGGCACCTACCTATGGTTTGGAAGAAGACTATCCAATTTTCGTAATAGGTGTACTATCTCCTAAACCAAGGAGTACTCGCAACTTGAGAGAAGGTAAAAGGAAAAGACAACTGAATAGTCCTATCCGTTTTCTCCAGAACCGGAAACCATCTTCTGTTAGTTATATGTATGCCCTAGAGGCCATTACTATACATAGGATGTATATTGTAGTGGATGCTGGGACATATATAGGGAGGACTTTCTTGCTCGACATGATAGTATGCTATCTGGTTACTCTTTACCTTAACGTGTATACTGATTGTCTCCCTGTTACATGTTGGTAAAGCCCTTAGGATGTGTACTTGACAACCTGGACTATGATGCGGATCATACTAGTGAGGACATGGTAGTCTATAAGTACATCCTTCAAGGTCCCTAGTCGTGGGTGTATCGAGACGGGGCATCGATATACCAGAGTAGACTAGCGTATACCTTCTCGACCCATACAGATGGGCGATGGATGATCCCATATCCATTGGTGTTTGACATCAGAGATGATGTACGGGTGCTCAGTGAAGACTGGGTACACTGGACGGACTCGCCGAGAACTCCCAGATGGTATTATACCTTACGTCAGATGGCAGTTCTCTGGTGACACTGGTACAGGTTAGTCTGTAGACCCGAGATCGTCATAGAGTCTTGTGTGATTCCCACTGTGCTTTGATTTCCACCTTACCACGTCCAAGAGGGCGTGCAAAACGGTGGTTTTTGGGTACAGTCCCGAATCACATGTAGGCAATAAGCGATAGGAGGGGATTCGTCTCTCCCGGTATAGGGAGTTGATGTTGCACTGTGTTCGATTGGCTATAACCGGAAATCCATGGTCAGGATTGCTGAGATTTACTGGTAAGTGTTACCAGTAGTTTCTCGAACTGTTATAGACCTCATATCGACACGACTTATCGAGGTACTGGGGTCTGACGTTTACCACCCCTAGGCGAGATATGCGACATATCAGACGATCAGACCGGACTGTACGGTAAGTGTTACTGGTTGGATTCACAGGAGTGTGAGCGGGCTTGCTCGTTGATCTTCTGATCGCTCAATACCCGGGTGGCCGTTACGTTTAGCAGACCGCTTGCGGCTTGTGGGTGTTTGATATGATCATCACCTACTGCCGGCGTATTGACGAGTCTTTAGAGTCCTACACAGAGGTTTCCTGGCTCAAGCGAAACGAAATAGGAGCGCATATGAGATATGTGCAGGACCGAGAATAATACCAGTATGTGATACTGTATTTGATTCTCGCGATTTGTGACATTGATCGGTTATATGCGATATAGCCGGGTTATCGGATTAAGTGTTGATTCGATAAGTTGTTACTATTGATATTAGTCGGTTATATGCGATATGACCGGATCGTTAAATCAAGTATTGATTTAATGATTTAATGTATAATTATATATTTGATATATTAATTTACATTAACTAGTATTGGTTCACTTAAGATTATTTTCTCACTAGTTTGTGCACATTGTATATATGATATATTTTTGTGCACTTGTTTGTATCATGTTTGATGATACATGCAAACTTGGGTGTGTGTTTGCTTTAAACTATGATTAGGTTAATGGTTAAGGGTTTGTTTTGTTTTATTTATTTTACTTATTCATTTTGGCAAAATATAACATGGTGGCTTTCTTTGTTTGATACTTGAAGCTTCTTGAAGCTTTGAAAAGTCTAGCCATTTTGTCTTTTGCCTTAACCCTAACCATTTAACTAAACCCTAGTTTATTCTATACACTTAACCATGGTTGCAATATGATAAGGGTCACTTGATTTTCTATTTTTATGAATTCATTTTTCTTTCTTCTTCTTCTTCTTCTTGAAGAAGAAAGAAAACCCTTGCTAGAAATTATCAAGTGATGAATCCAAGTGAGAAATCTAAATCCAAAGTGAACCCACTTCCTATTTCTTCATCCTCTACCACTTGCCATGCAGTATAGGGTGTTTGTAAGTCGATGTAGTACACCCCAGTACTTGTGGGGAGGCGGAATTTTCAAAAACGATCAAGTTTAAACAACGAACATCGACTAACCGCTTGAATCGAAGCTAAACAAATAATAACCAAACACATAGCTAAACTAAACTATAGTGTTAAGAGATTATACCGATCGAAACTAGTCCTTCGTCTTTGTGTCCTCCTTTGTTCTCCTCGACCTTCTCTAGGTAGTAGACGATCCACCCGAGAGCGAAACTCCAAGCTAAACCTCTAACTTGAGGTAACTAATCAACTTTGATTGCTAATCAAAGATGAAAGGATGATGTAGAGTGTAGGTTATGGATTGTTTAGTCTAACTAATCCTTTGATCTCAACACATGAGGATTAAGGATTAGGGTTTGAAGATGAGAGCTTGAGGAGAGAGAATGTGAGATAAGATAATGAGAGAAGAGAGAGAGTGTATCATAATATTATGAAGCATTCTTATTTTTCAATAATGAATAAAAAGAAATGAATAAGCATGCTTCATGAAATATCTAGTGGTGATTCATTAGCATGAGTCATTAAGCAATAAATGTGCATTAATGAAATGAATGAATCACCACCATGACTCACTCTCTTATCCAAAAGAAACCTCCTTAGTCACATCTTCTAGAAGCTTCTCGAGTAATTACGAGAACGCCCCTCCGATCCGTAAAAATACGGAAAAACTTTAGACTGTAAAAATCCAATAACCGGATACCAGTAACTGGCTTAAACCAAAGCCGACTGGTAAAAACTGTCCGAAAGTCGTACGCGCGTAAACGCACGTATGCGTCCGAACCCTTTGTCGCAAAACCATGCAACCTCTATATCGTTTCGCCTGGAGTAGGAAACTCTCTGTGTGGGACTCTAGAGACTCGACTACTACGCTGGCAGTGGGTTTAACCACAGACCGCAAGCGGCACTAGCTGTACGTAACGGTCCCCAGGTAGTTGTCGATAAGAAGGCCGATGAGTAAACCCATCCGAACTCCTACTGAGTCTGATGTGACAATCTCCATACAGTCCGGTCCGTTCGTCCAAGACTATCGCATATCGGGCCTAGGGGGGCGGCAAGCGTCAGTCCCCTAATAGCGGTATAAGTCGTGTCGGAGTGAAGCCCATCACACCCTGAGAAACTACTGGAACCTACCAGCAAATCTCGCTTGCCCTGGCCAGGGACTTTGCGTAATGGCTCTCTGACACAGCACGATATCTACTCCCAATACCGGGAGGGACGAATCCTGTCTAACCGCCACTGCCTCCAAGTGCTCGGGACTGTACCCAACTGCTACCTGTTTGCACGACTCCTTTGAGCCGTGGTAGGGTAGCAATCTAAGAACAGTGGGACACACTCGAGGCGAAGTAGCAGTGTCAAGTCTGCGGACTACGCTGTACTCATGTCACCTAGGAACTGTTTACTGACGACTGGTATCAAACCAACCAACAGTTCCCTGTGAGTCCTGTCCGGTGTACCCGTAACCTAACGAGCACCTGTATACTATCTCCAGTACGACGTACTGACGGCTGTGGGACAGACCATCTCCCCAACTGGGATGAGAAGCGTACACACTAGTCTACTCCGGAGTATCGATGCTCTGTCTCGATAATCCAACGACCAGGGACCTGAATAAGGATGTGCTTGTAGACTACCCAGCCCCCACTAGTGTGATTGCCATCACAACGCTGGTAGACAAGCAAGATCCTAAGAGCTCTATCAATACGTACACTCACATATTAAGATAGAAAAACCAAGTAGCATACTACCATGTTTAGCAAGACTGTTATATACATGTGAATATCCCATGCTTCCATTAAGTAATATACAAGCTAGTATGATACAGTAATGGCCTTCTAGGGCATAAACACTAACAATCTCCCACTTGCACTAGGGCCATGTACTGGCATATCGCAGACCAATGATCTCGAGTAGCCTCTCGAACTGAATCTGAGGAAGGGCCTTCGTGAATGGATCAGCAATGTTCTCTTCTGAAGCAACTCTCCGAACCTCGATCTCCTGACGATCAATGATCTCCCTGATCAGGTGATACCGCCTCAAGATGTGTCTGGACTTCTGATGGGACCTTGGTTCCTTCGCTAAAGCTATAGCTCCGTTGTTGTCGCAATACAGAGGTATTGGATCAACTATGGTAGGAACCACCTGAAGTTCTGTTAGGAACTTCTTCATCCAGACTGCTTCTTTTGCGGCATCGCAAGCAGCTATATACTCCGCTTCCATCGTCGAGTCAGCAACGGTGTCCTGCTTGGAGCTCTTCCAGCACACCGCCCCTCCATTGAGGGTAAAGACATAACCCGACATGGACTTGGAATCGTCCTTATCACTCTGGAAGCCGGAATCAGCAAAGGCCTCCAACCTGAGGTCTTTTCCGCCGTAAACCAAGAACATCTCCTTAGTCCTCCTTAGTCCTCCTTAGGTACTTGAGAATGTTCTTTACTGCTATCCAGTGCTTCTCCCCTGGGTCTGACTGATACCGGCTTACCACGCTTAGTGCGTAAGCTACATCTGGTCTGGTACACAACATCGCATACATTATAGAGCCTACCGCAGAAGCGTAGGGTATAATAGACATGCGTTCCCTTTCCAAATCAGTCTTGGGAGACATCTCTTTGGAGAGGGTGATTCCGTGACAAGCCGGTAAATTACCGCGCTTTGAATCTTCCATACTGAATCTTTTCAGTATAGTGTCGATATACCTGGACTGCGAAAGTCCCAACATCCTCTTGGATCTATCACGATAGATCCGGATCCCCAGAATGTAAGAGGCATCACCCAGGTCTTTCATGGAGAACCTGTGTGACAAGAATCCTTTGAAAGATTGTAGCATAGGAATGTCATTTCCTATCAATAGAATGTCATCCACGTACAAGACGAGGAATACGACACTTCTGGCCACAACTTTACTATATATGCACGGTTCATCTGGATTTTTGATAAAGTCATATTCTTTGACTGTCTCATCAAAACAGATGTTCCAACTCCGCGATGCCTGCTTTAGTCCGTAAATGGACTTAAGCAGCTTGCATACTTTCCCGCTGCTCCCACTCTGATTGAAACCCTCTGGCTGATCCATATAGACGCTCTCTTCTAAATTTCCATTCAGAAAAGCCGTCTTTACGTCCATCTGCCAGATTTCATAATCATGGAAGGCAGCAATAGCAAGAAGGACCCGAATGGATTTGAGCATAGCCACTGGAGAAAACGTTTCGTCATAGTCCAAACCAGGTCTTTGACGAAAACCCTTTGCAACAAGTCTAGCCTTATAGGTTTCCACCTGTCCATCTACACCAATCTTTTTCTTGAAGATCCATTTGCATCCTATGGGTTTTACCCCATCTGGAGCAAAGTCCAAAGTCCATACTTTGTTGGTGTACATGGACTCCATCTCGGTCCGCATTGCATCTAGCCATCGTACCGAGTCGCCGCTCTGGATGGCCTGCTGGAAGTCAGTAGGTTCATCATCATCTATGATGCAATCCTCTCTATCCCCGTCAATGAGAAAACCGTAGTATCTCTCAGGCGGATGAGACGGCCTACTACTCCTGCGGAGGGGTGCGGGAATGTTCTGTTCTTCTTGAACCTCTGGTTCTACCAAAATTTCAGTAGCAGCTTGTGGTTCTGGAATTTCTTCCAGTTCTATTTCGCTCCCATTTGTATCCTTTTCTAAAACTTGTTGTTCTAGAAAATGGGCATTACGAGAAACAAAAACCTTTTGTTCCTCTGTGTAATAGAAGCAATATCCCTTGGAGTTCTTTGGATATCCTACAAGCTTACACAGTACTGATCGTGCCTCGAGCTTGTCCACATACTGCTTTTCTACAAAAGCTGGACATCCCCAAATCCTTATATACTGAAGATAGGGTTTCTTCCCACTCCACATCTGATATGGTGTGGTAGGCACAGTTTTGGTTGGAACTCTGTTCAAAATATATGTCGCTGATTCTAGCGCATATCCCCAGAAAGATCGCGGTAACTCAGTATTACTCATCATGGATCGTACCATATCCAATAGGGTTCGATTCCGTCTCTCTGATACACCGTTGTGCTGTGGAGTGTATGGAGGAGTAAGCTGAGAGAGAATTCCTTTCTCTTTTAGGTAACCTAGGAACTCGGCACTTAAGTATTCTCCACCTCGATCAGATCTTAGTGTCTTAATACTTTTGCCTGTTTGGTTTTCCGCTTCACTCTTGAATTCCAGGAATTTCTCAAAGGCCTCTGATTTATGCTTCATTAAGAAAACATATCCATACCTAGAGAAATCATCTGTAAAAGTAATGAAGTAGGAATAACCACCTCTCGCATGTGTAGACATTGGACCGCATACATCGCTGTGTATGAGTCCTAAGAGCTCGCTCGCTCTTACTCCTTGTCCAGTGAATGGAGTCTTTGTCATCTTTCCTTTGAGACAAGATTGACAAGTGTCATAAGTTTGATATTCGAACGTGTCCAAATATCCTTCTCTATGCAACTTAGTCAACCTTCTCTCATTGATGTGACCCAGTCTACAATGCCATAAGAAAGCTTTATTTAAATCTGGAGACTTTCTTTTTAGTGTGTTCTGGACATTGAAAATTTGGAGTTGGTTTAACACATATATGCCGTTATTTAGAGTACCGGACCCAATCAAACCATGATTAAGGTGGATGTTGACAACATCTCTTACAAACATGAAATCATAACCTTTATTTGATAACAAGGAAACTGATATGATATTACACGTTAAGCTGGGTACAAAATAACAGTTATGTAAAACCAAAATGTGTCCACTTGTCAATCCTAGGTGATAATCCCCGACGGACGCAGCTCCCACGCTAGCTCCGTTAGTAACCCTGAGGATCATATCACCTTCCTTCAGCACTCTACGGTTTCTCAGTGCCTGCAATGAATTGCAAATATGAGATCCTGATCCGGTATCCAATACCCAGGAAGCAGAGTTGATTGACAGACAATTCTCAATTACAAACACACCTGAAGTCGAAGCCACAGCTTGCTTCGGTTCCTGGTTCTTGGCGTTCCACGCCTTGCAATCCTTCTTCCAGTGCCCTTTCCTGTGACAATGGAAGCACTCATCCAGGCCAACTACCGGTGCTGTAAACTTTTTCTTTCCCTTCTTTCCCACCTTACTAACACCTCCTCTAGGTCTGGGTGCGGCCTTCTTCTTCCTTCCTTTGGCCCTAGCCTTGGACCCGGAAGAAGATGAACCGCCAACAAACATAGCGGGTGTTTCCCTTGCCTTCTGCAAGGTGCCCTCCGCACTCCTTAACATGTTCAGGAGTTCCGCAAGTTCAACTTCTTTTCCTTGAAGATTGAAGTTGAGGATAAACTGGGCGTAGGTGGGAGGAAGGGACTGGAGAAGAAGGTCTGTATAGAGCTCATTATCCAAAGTCGTCCCAAGGTCTGCGAGCTCTTCTATATAGCCAATCATCTGTAGGACATGTTCACCTACCGATGACCCGACAGCCAACCTCGCTCGAAACAATTTCTTAGAGGTCTCGTATCTTGCTATACGAGATTGCTCTCCATAAAGTTCCTTTGTATGGAGAAATATGCCATCTAGGGACATATCCTCGTGCCTCCTCTGATGTTCATTGTTCATCGAGTCAAGCACGATGCACTTGGCTCTCGCGCAATCTAAATCCCAGGTTTTGCGGATTTCCTTATCCGCATTGCTGGATTTGGGACCAAGGACAGCAGGTGCTGTAGCGGTGAGGACGTACCCCAGTTTGTCATAGGTCAAAGCCATCTTGACATTCCGCAGCCAATCTTTATAGTTTGGCCCCGTCAGTATATTTTTCTCTAAAAGTAACTTAAGTCCAGTCATTTTCAGGGTCGCTGCAATTAGGAGAGAGAGAAGAAAACTCTTTAGCATGATGCTCTTGCAAGTTTAGAGTGGTTTTTAGTTTATCTAAACTGGATGGCTCCCACTGTTTCTCGAATCCTTCCTCAAACCATAAAAGAAGAATTAGCCAAGACTATTCTCACCGTACAATACTTGCTTAACCGTTCAGCCAGGCCGGTGTCGATACTTCGAGGGAGGTTTTCCAACGCTTTCGCGAAGTTCCTTAATTAAGTAACCTCTTTTCTCTGGGGGCGTAACCCCGCTGACACTTTTCTGGACACCTACTAGGTTTATAGCATTGATCGTTAAGTGACGAATATCCTGATAAGTAGCATATACTCACAGTAGGATCGGGATCCAAATATCATCGTCTGATAATGTTGTAGGAATGCTACCAACATTCATCAAACTCAAAATGGTATGCACTTGGTTCTTTGCAAATTTCAGTTTCTTTAGAAATTCCCGATATAAGTTTTTACCCCATGCTCTTATGACCTTGGCGTTGGTCAAAATGTCATAAGTCACATGTCAAGTTCTACCCATCATTATCTTGTTAATTTGAACCCATCCGTATATATCCCTGACGTTGGCCAAATGATAATACGACTGTCCCAAACCAACTCATCTATCTATGCAACAAATGAATACCCAGCAGCTACCAAACACTATGCCATGACGTTGGCCAAAAGTGCATAGCTTGAATACTACCGAATACCCAAATGAAATGACGGAGGGCTACGACTGGTTTTGGCG
Organism: Agapanthus africanus; assembly: GCA_030015575.1. Lineage (NCBI taxonomy): Eukaryota > Viridiplantae > Streptophyta > Magnoliopsida > Asparagales > Amaryllidaceae > Agapanthus > Agapanthus africanus. The sequence goes on from JASDDO010000008.1 coordinate 276,630,604, forward strand.
AAACCGTGAACGTAGTGAACTTGATATAACCGAAGGAACCTGATAGCTTTTAAAAGGAGTGGTTAAATCTCCACATTTAAAAATATCTGTTTTAAAAATAACCGAGTGGTTTCTTTTAAATTGTTCCAACGATTTAAACTTTGGTTTGTTTTACTTTGCATTATAGATAATGCGTCCCATCATTAACCTATCATTGCAGAAAACAACGAAAATACAACGTCCTCTTATGCCATCCGCATTCGCCACGGGGTCCCGTCATCACCCGTTAGGTTACTTAACTAACGACAGAGCGGGGGCTGGGCTAGCGCGGGTGTAAAACATAAGTGGCGTCTAAATAGCTATCATAATATAGATATTTTACATTCGTCTGACGCAATGATATTCATTCCAGAACACAGATAAACAATATTGGATTTGCAAGCAATCTGTATTTCTTTTGAGCCTGCAAGAAAAGACAGATTACACAGTTGTGATGAATAGCCGTTACCCCACCCTCGACCCCTACGGGTACGGCAAACTACCCACCCGGCAGTCTGTGTACCCCACCTTGGGTCAGTCCTAGGAGCAAAAAAACAGTAAAATGAAATAATACAACGGTGGCAACAACCGCAACCTGGAAGTGCCCCGCGAAAATAATATTACAACAAATTACATTTACAACAAATGAATTAACCAATAACCCATTGCGAACCCCGGCTATACACCACAACAGTCCAATACAGTTTATATGCACAAACAGATATAACCATTTCAGAAATGTGCAACCCCCTGCCAACCGACATACTAGCAGTTGGGGGAGGTTTACGAACACATTAAACAATCACAGATATAATCCAATACGCAAATACTGTACAATTCGATCGAATAAACAACATCAATATTGCTCCAAAATCTGCTCTGTTAAACAGTAACCTGAGCAATAATTAAACATTCCAGAAAACCCAAAACACCACAGGGGACCCACCCAAAAAAAACGAGCTCCTGACTCGTCAACTCGGCCGCGGTTGCGCGGCGGATCGGTGGGATCCGCCGCCCTTCCGCGGCGCTTTAGACGAATCAGAAGCCCAAATTTTTTGGGTGTTCTACTGTGGTCATGTCAAGCTCTCTGAACATACCTGAAAAATTTTCTGACTTCATTTTAACTTCGACAGAAACTTGACAGAATTAGGGTTTTGCGGCTTTGTTTTTCCGTTCGAAATTCGTACAAATTTGCAATTAAGTTATTTATTGTTTAGCGAGGCTCTGATACCACTGTAAGTCGATGTAGTACACCCCAGTACTTGTGGGGAGGCGGAATTTTCAAAAACGATCAAGTTTAAACAACGAACATCGACTAACCGCTTGAATCGAAGCTAAACAAATAATAACCAAACACATAGCTAAACTAAACTATAGTGTTAAGGGATTATACCGATCGAAACTAGTCCTTCGTCTTTGTGTCCTCCTTTGTTCTCCTCGACCTTCTCTAGGTAGTAGACGATCCACCCGAGAGCGAAACTCCAAGCTAAACCTCTAACTTGAGGTAACTAATCAACTTTGATTGCTAATCAAAGATGAAAGGATGATGTAGAGTGTAGGTTATGGATTGTTTAGTCTAACTAATCCTTTGATCTCAACACATGAGGATTAAGGATTAGGGTTTGAAGATGAGAGCTTGAGGAGAGAGAATGTGAGATAAGATAATGAGAGAAGAGAGAGAGTGTATCATAATATTATGAAGCATTCTTATTTTTCAATAATGAATAAAAAGAAATGAATAAGCATGCTTCATGAAATATCTAGTGGTGATTCATTAGCATGAGTCATTAAGCAATAAATGTGCATTAATGAAATGAATGAATCACCACCATGACTCACTCTCTTATCCAAAAGAAACCTCCTTAGTCACATCTTCTAGAAGCTTCTCGAGTAATTACGAGAACGCCCCTCCGATCCGTAAAAATACGGAAAAACTTTAGACTGTAAAAATCCAATAACCGGATACCAGTAACTGGCTTAAACCAAAGCCGACTGGTAAAAGCTGTCCGAAAGTCGTACGCGCGTAAACGCACGTATGCGTCCGAACCCTTTGTCGCAAAACCATGCAACCTCTATATCGTTTCGCCTGGAGTAGGAAACTCTCTGTGTGGGACTCTAGAGACTCGGCTACTACGCTGGCAGTGGGTTTAACCACAGACCGCAAGCGGCACTAGCTGTACGTAACGGTCCCCAGGTAGTTGTCGATAAGAAGGCCGATGAGTAAACCCATCCGAACTCCTACTGAGTCTGATGTGACAATCTCCATACAGTCCGGTCCGTTCGTCCAAGACTATCGCATATCGGGTCTAGGGGGGCGGCAAGCGTCAGTCCCCTAATAGCGGTATAAGTCGTGTCGGAGTGAAGCCCATCACACCCTGAGAAACTACTGGAACCTACCAGCAAATCTCGCTTGCCCTGGCCAGGGACTTTGCGTAATGGCTCTCTGACACAGCACGATATCTACTCCCAATACCGGGAGGGACGAATCCTGTCTAACCGCCACTGCCTCCAAGTGCTCGGGACTGTACCCAACTGCTACCTGTTTGCACGACTCCTTTGAGCCGTGGTAGGGTAGCAATCTAAGAACAGTGGGACACACTCGAGGCGAAGTAGCAGTGTCAAGTCTGCGGACTACGCTGTACTCATGTCACCTGGGAACTGTTTACTGACGACTGGTATCAAACCAACCAACAGTTCCCTGTGAGTCCTGTCCGGTGTACCCGTAACCTAACGAGCACCTGTATACTATCTCCAGTACGACGTACTGACGGCTGTGGGACAGACCATCTCCCCAACTGGGATGAGAAGCGTACACACTAGTCTACTCCGGAGTATCGATGCTCTGTCTCGATAATCCAACGACCAGGGACCTGAATAAGGATGTGCTTGTAGACTACCCAGCCCCCACTAGTGTGATTGCCATCACAACGCTGGTAGACAAGCAAGATCCTAAGAGCTATATCAATACGTACACTCACATATTAAGATAGAAAAACCAAGTAGCATACTACCATGTTTAGCAAGACTGTTATATACATGTGAATATCCCAAGCTTCCATTAAGTAATATAAAAGCTAGTATGATACAGTAATGGCCTTCTAGGGCATAAACACTAACAGTGTTTTCTTCACAAGTTTCATGACTTGGTGAAGATGGAGCTCGAGTTAGAGTCGCCTCGACGTAGATCATCTTCGGGATCGAAGTCAACGACCTAGCCCGATCTTTTCTCCGATGAAACCACCGCGAGAGTCCAGGATTCCAATGGTCGCAGCGGAGGGACGTCATCACGGAGCCAAGGAAGTGGAGGACCGGATCTACAAAGGTTGTATTTCCATTCACTTAGCAATAAAGTTGTTTATTTGCATGTTTTGCCTTTGCCTCTAGTTAACGATCTAGCATTAGGGTTTCTCGGCACTCGGAAAATTTGATTTTGCCATGGTTGATCAGTTGTGGAACCTCTTGAGTGTGCCTATGAATCCTACAGTGGTATCAGAGCCTAGCTAGAGCCTTAGGCGAAGTGTAGACGATGTTTTAGGTCCGATCGAAACACGAAACCCTAATCCGACCCCTTCTCTGTACATTTTTCAAAACTGTGCATTTTTCCTAATTAAAAATATGCAGAAAAATCAGCAGGCTTTTTTAAGAATTACTGTGAATCACGTGCGCGTAACTCGACCAAGTGGCCGCGGAACCGCGGCACGAGCATGGCATGTGCGGCGGTTCCGCGGCCGTATAGGAGCTTCTTGTCTTTTTCTTTGCACAGTAATTCCTATCTGTTGGTGCTGTATTTTCTGGGAATTTTTAATTTGCACTCAAGAGTTGAGTTTTTTGGGTTGTATTGGGAGTTCGTAGATTCGATCGGATTATCAAATTTTGTCTATGTGTTTTTTCCGGATAATTTTAAAATATATTAAAAAGTTCGACCGGATATAAATACCCAATTTTTCCCCTGTCGGGAAATTTCCAAGTGTTGGATCTTTCCGTAGTTTAAGAACGGTCGAAGTAGTGCAAGTAACGCGATGGACCCTCTAGAAGACAACAAACCTTAACTCGATTATGTGACCGTCTTGAACTGCCCTTTGAACCTTCGGGTTTGGGGCAGTACGACGTGCCACATGTGAGGCGTTGGCTTGACCCTTCTACGGCTGGACCGTTGGTATCGAGGCATGAACTGGATGTTTTTAAACTTATTTCATGTGTTGATCTGTTTCGGGAAAACTTGGGTGTTTGATGGTTCGATCGGATAGTTTAACATTTTCTATTTATCTGGAATGTGATACAATACTTGGAATCCACAAGTAGTTATAAGATAACTGATATGAATGTTATAAACATAGCACTTTAGTCTCACTTGATCGGTTGCCATGGAATTTTGATGCGATCAAAAGTCCGTTGCAATCACGTAGCGTACGCGGATACTCGCCGGTAAACTTAATAGATAGCCATGCCCCATAGCCCCGACCAAGTGACTGTAGGAGAACCCCGCTGTCGAAAGCATCCGTTCGGGTGCTCGCGGCAGCGGTGTTCCGCCTTAGTGCACTTCGTCGACGGTATCGGGGGTGCGGCCGTCTACTAAAGTTTGCGACGAGCATTAGATCAGTTTTTCGGGAATCTTGTTGAATTGCCCGACTTGATATTGAAAACTGTTTTCGATAACGAGACTAAAATGCGGGGTTTATAATCGTTAGGCATGTGATGTCTAAGGAATTCATTGGTTTAGGCATGCGATGTCTAAGGAGGTTGCGGATTCCAACTGTTGTAGTTTTATACTTTCTTTTCTGTGACCGTAAGTGTAATATGTGATATCGCCGGTTTCGTTGCTATATGTCAATGACAATTGGGATACGCATGTTTACTTACGTTGATGACATGTGATGTTATGTGTTGCTGGATATGTTATATTGGATCGTCGTGTTTGAATAGTCGGGGGTTTTTATGTGAGATGAGTGTTTTTCATTTTCATTCATGTAAAAACTTGTATGTAATATTCTTTTATTGGGGCACTTCCAGGTTGCGGAAGTTGTCACCGTTTGTATATTATTTACTTTTCCCCACTAGGATAGACCCAAGGAGGAGGGCACACGTAACCGGGTTCTAGGGTCCAGTGGGAGACCAACTCGAGGAGTCGAGTCCGGGTCTCCTAACCCTAGAATTGGAAGGGTTGCTTGCTGCTCTCGTAGGGGTCTAGGGGTGTTGGTTTGGCTATTCATCGCGACCGTGGAATCCGTGTTTTATACTGGCTCGTAAAAACACGGACGTCCTAGTATATCCAATGTTTCATATGTTTCTTCTGCTGCGATATCTGTGATGTGATCATTTGATATGTTGTGATGGATAAAGTATATAGTATATATGATATATTATATAGACGTTACTTATGTTTTACACCCGCGCTAGCCCTGCCCCGCACTGCCGTTAGTTACCTAACCTAACGGTGCACGAGAGGACATCGAGGCGAATGCGGATGGTATAAGTGTACGTCGTATTTATCTGTGATGTTTAGGTAATTTAAATGATGGGACTTCATTAATATGATTAATGAAATAAAAGAAACCTAAAAGATGTTGTGGAATCGAATTTTCAAAAACAGGTAGCTACAGTTCTTGCTTTGCATCGCGGTGTTCCTTGTAGAACATCCTGCACCTTATTCGATAAGGAAAGGGCCGAGATCCCTTCACCGGGAGTGACCCCTTTAGCAATAACTGGCAGATGCTACACCCCTCGGTTTGTCTTTTGATTGCTTCTATAGTTTTTGCTTTGCACAGTGGTATATATGATATATCCTGCACCTTATTCGATGAGGAAAGGGCCGACGATCCCTTCACCGAGAGTGACCCCATTAGCAAAACTAGAAAAGCCTCAAAAATTCTCCATTTTTAAAATTATTTGATTCTACAACGATATCAAGTTCATTACGCAATAGGTTTTCAGAAAAACCTAGCGTAGCCTTCCGTCATTTCAGATAAGTAGTAGTTAGTATTCGTGCTGCGTTTGTTGGCCTTTGTCAAGGCGTAGTGTGCGGTAGCTAACTGGTGCTTATCTGCTTATGCATATGATGCAGATTCGGTTAGGGTAGTCGTGCGACCTTGTTGGCCTTTGTCAAGGGTCGTGCGGGTGGGTTTAATTCAATCAGGAAATGACGGGTTGAACTTGACTAGCATCCTATGGTTTGTTGGCCTTTGTCAAGGTCATAGGAGGTTAGGGGCAAAAATTATCGGGAATTTCAAGTGTTGAAATTTGCAATGAGATTGCATACCTTCTATGAGATAGTTGGATCCCGATACCCACTGCGAGTAATTGTTACTCCTGGGAGAGTTTTACACATTACAATTAGCCGATCAAGTAGGTGTCTAGAAAGGTGTCAACGGGGTTACGCCTCTGGGAAACCGAGGTTTACTTTAATTAGGTCCGTGCGAAGGCAAGGGAACCTCCCTCAAAGTACCGACACTGGCCTGGCTGAAAGATTGGCGAACTTGTAGCGTGTAATTAATCCCGGCTAGTCTTTCCTTTTAGGGTTTGAAGGAAGATTTGATAAAAACAGTGGGAGCCATCCTGATTAGATAAAATAATAACCAATCTGATCTTGCAAGAGCGCACGTAGAGTGTTTTCTTCTCTCTCTCTCCAGGTAGCGACCATGTCACGCCTTAATCAAGATAATAAAACGGATATATTGACCGAACCCGCTTGTTATACTGAGCTGGGGAACGTTGGTCCCACTCCAACTTATAAATGTTATAAGACAGAGCAGGAAATATGGGACTACCAGGATTCCCATGCCGCCCAAACGAAGAAAGTGCATGTGATGCATCTCCTTCGGGTGTGTTCATTATAAAGAACTGTTTCTCAGTATACTCTACGTCCTGGGTATATGATACCGGATCAGGATCCCAGATATGTAATCTGTTATATAGGGCTACAGAAAGGTAGAGAACTGAGAACGGGTGATAAGTTTCATGAGACAGAAAACGGTACAAGTGTTGTAGCCAAGTCTGTTGGTCACTGTCACCCTGTATTATAAATACATTGATTCTGAACAAATGCTATTAGATACCGAACCTGATATACAAAATCATATTAGTCTCTTTATTAGTAAAGAAAGGATATAATTTTGTATTGTTGGATAATGTTTTGAACATTTCCTATATCAAGAGTTGATCGGTTTAGGTACGTTATCTAAAAGCATTGACGTTCTAAATCAAACTACAGTTCCTAATATACAGAACACACACAAGAGGAAGAGTTCAGAAATGAACGGATCCTTCTTGAGGCATTGTAGACTAGGTCATATCAATGCGACCCGACTAGCTGAAGTTACATTTAGATGTATATTTAAATTAGTTTGAATTTACATCTTGTGAAACTTGCCAGTCATGTCACAAAGATTAGATGACCGTAGCTCTGTTTATTGGAAACAGATAAAGAGTTAGTAAACTCTTGGGACTGATACATGATGATGTATGAAGATCCCCTGTCTACACATGCCAAGACCGGTTCTTTGTACTTCATTACATTCTCTGATGATGATCTCTTTAGATTCAGACATATATTCCTGTTGAAATACAAGTCCGAACCTTTTGAGATATTCACAGAATATAAGTTAGAAGTAGAGAACCAAAACGGGTATAAGTATTATGTCCTTTGATGTGATCAAGGAGGAGAATACTTGAGCACGGAATTCTTGGACTTTTCTAAAGGAGAATGAGATTCTCTCTCAGCATTACTCCTCCGTATACACCACAACACGTCGATGTATCGGGGCGGAGCAATCACACCCTATATGATAAGGTGTGCTCTATGATGAGTACTACTGAGTTACCTATTTTCTTTTGGGAGTTATGCACTTGAGAAGATGCATACCTATTGAATAGGGTTCAAATCAAATCGGTTTCCTACCACTTCATATGTGATATGGAAAGGAAGAGCCCATATCTTAAGTTAGTTAAGATTTGGAGTTGTCCGGCCTATGTCTAAAAAGCAAGATCCGGAAAAGCTCGAGGCAAGGTCAGTTCTGTAGAACTGGAAAGGTTCCAGCTATACAAAACTGCAGCTGATGATTTGACAGAACTAAAGGATTCAATAGTCCCCGACGAACCTCAGCCTCTCCGCCGATCTGGTAGGGTTCCTCATCCGCCTGAGAGATACTTCGGTTTCTCGATGACAGTGGGAGCGAGGGATGCATCATGAGATGATGACCCAACTAGTTTCGAGCAGGCCATCGAGAGTAGGGACTCTGTAAGAATGGCTGGATGCTTAGCGCTCTAAGATGGAATCCATGTACACCAACAAAGTATGGACTTTGGTTGCTATATCTGAAGGGTTAAATCCCCATCAGGAGCAAGTATATCTTGAGAAGATTACTTGGTGCACATGGAAAATTTGAGACTTTCAAAGCTAAACTTGTTAAAGGTTTGCATCATTGACCAGGTATGGATTATGATGAAACCCTTTCTAAGGAGCTATGCTTAAGTCCATCCAGATCCTACTTGCCACGGCTACATACCATGACTACAATATCTGGTGGTTGGGTGTCATGACTGCTTTTCTAAATGATGTTTTAGAAGTGAGCGTCTATAAGTACACAGCCAGAAGGCCTCGTAGACAGTGGGAGCAGTGGAAACGTGTGCAAGTTGCTTTACAGATTAAAACAGGCATCGCGGAGTTGGAACGTCTGTTTTGATGTGTTAGTCAAAGAGTTTGACATCATCAAAATGGTAGATGAACCTTGTATATACAAAAAGGTAGTAGGGAGTATGGTGGTGATCCTCGTAGAGTACGTGGATGACATACTCTTGATAGGGAAGTAGTTTCCTATACTACGCTCGGTCAATCTCCGCTTATCACAATGATTCTCCATATAGGATCAAAGTGATACCTACTAAATCCTGGGTTTTTGGATCTATGAGATAAATCTAATTGGATATTAGGATACTCACTAGTTGTAGTGAGATGGTATCAATCGATCCTGGGGAGAATCACTGGAAAGGTTCCAGGTGATAAGGACGACTGAATGTCAGTCACAGGCATTGTCTTTACCCTCAGTGGAGGGACGGTATGTTGGAAGAGTTCCAAGCTAGATACCGTGGCATACTAGACGATAAAGGCTGGATACATCGCTACTTAAGATGCTACCAAAGAGGCAGTTTGGGTGTATATTGGTTCATGAGATGAACTAGGTTCCTACCATTGTGTGACAATGGAAGTGTGGCTTTGGCCCAGGAACCCCGGTCCCATCAGTGACCCAGACGTATTCTGAGGCAGCATCACCTGATCATGGAGATAGTTGATCTCCAGGGTGATCGAGGTTAGGAGAGTAGACTCTGAGGACAACACGGCGGATCCACTCAAAAAGGCTTTTTCCCAGAGAGAGACTTTTATGGGATGGTTGAGTATGAGATACTGCAACCACTGCTACAGATGGCCCCAGTGCAAGTGGGAGATTGTTAGTTATATGTATGCCCTAGAGGCCATTACTATACATAGGATGTATATTGTAGTGGATGCTGGGACATATATAGGGAGGACTTTCTTGCTCGACATGATAGTATGCTATCTGGTTACTCTTTACCTTAACGTGTATACTGATTGTCTCTCTGTTACATGTTGGTAAAGCCCTTAGGATGTGTACTTGACTACCTGGACTATGATGCGGATCATACTAGTGAGGACATGGTAGTCTATAAGTACATCCTTCAAGGTCCCTAGTCGTGGGTGTATCGAGACGGGGCATCGATATACCAGAGTAGACTAGCGTATACCTTCTCGACCCATACAGATGGGCGATGGATGATCCCATATCCATTGGTGTTTGACATCAGAGATGATGTACGGGTGCTTAGTGGAGACTGGGTACACTGGACAGACTCGCCGAGAACTCCCAGATGGTATTATACCTTACGTCAGATGGCAGTTCTCTGGTGACACTGGTACAGGTTAGTCTGTAGACCCGAGATCGTCATAGAGTCTTGTGTGATTCCCACTGTGCTTTGATTTCCACCTTACCACGTCCAAGAGGGTGTGCAAAACGGTGGTTTTTGGGTACAGTCCCGAATCACATGGAGGCAATGAGCGATAGGAGGGGATTCGTCTCTCCCGGTATAGGGAGTTGATGTTGCACTGTGTTCGATTGGCTATAACCGGAAATCCCTGGCCAGGGTTGCTGAGATTTACTGGTAAGTGTTACCAGTAGTTTCTCGAACTGTTATAAACCTCATATCGACACGACTTATCGAGCTACTGGGGTCTGACATTTACCACCCCTAGGCGAGATATGCGACATATCAGACGATCAGACCGGACTGTACGGTAAGTGTTACTGGTTGGATTCACAGGAGTGTGAGCGGGCTTGCTCGTTGATCTTCTGATCACTCAATACCCGGGTGGCCGTTATGTTTAGCAGACCGCTTGCGGCTTGTGGGTGTTTGATATGATCATCACCTACTGCCGGCGTATTGACGAGTCTTTAGAGTCCTACACAGAGGTTTCCTGGCTCAAGCGAAACGAAATAAGAGCGCATATGAGATATGTACGGGACCGAGAATAATAGATGTGATACTGTATTTGATTCTCGCGATTTGTGACATTGATCGGTTATATGCGATATAGCCGGGTTATCGGATCAAGTGTTGATTCGATAAGTTGTTACTATTGATATTAGTCGGTTATATGCGATATGACCAGATCGTTAAATCAAGTATTGATTTAATGATTTAATGTATAATTATATATTTGATATATTAATTTACATTAACTAGTATTGGTTCACTTAAGATTATTTTCTCACTAGTTTGTGCACATTGTATATATGATATATTTTTATGCACTTGTTTGTATCATGTTTGATGATACATGCAAACTTGGGTGTGTGTTTACTTTAAACTATGATTAGGTTGATGGTTAAGGGTTTGATTTGTTTTATTTATTTTACTTATTCATTTTGGCAAATTATAACATGGTGGCTTTCTTTGTTTGATACTTGAAGCTTCTTGAAGCTTTGAAAAGTCTAGCCATTTTGTCTTTTGCCTTAACCCTTACCATTTAACTAAACCCTAGTTTATTCTCTACACTTAACCATGGTTGCAATATGATAAGGGTCACTTGATTTTCTATTTTGATGAATTCATTTTTTTTTCTTTCTTCTTCTTCTTCTTGAAGAAGAAAGAAAACCCTTGCTAGAAATTATCAAGTGATGAATCCAAGTGAGAAATCAAAATCCAAAGTGAACCCACTTCCTATTTCTTCATCCTCTACCACTTGCCATGTAGTATAGGGTGTTTTCTTCACAAGTTTCACGACTTGGTGAAGATGGAGCTCGAGTTAGAGTCGCCTCGACGTAGATCATCTTCGGCATCGAAGTCAACGACCTAGCCCGATCTTTTCTCCGATGAAACCACAGCGAGAGTCCAGGATTCTAATGGTCGCAGCGGAGGGACGTCATCACGGAGCCAAGGAAGTGGAGGACCGGATCTACAAAGGTTGTATTTCCATTCACTTAGCAATAAAGTTGTTTATTTGCATGTTTTGCCTTTGCCTCTTGTTAACGATCTAGCATTAGGGTTTCTCGGCACTCGGAAAATTTGATTTTGCCATGGTTGATCAGTTGTGGAACCTCTTGAGTGTGCGTAGGAACCCTACATCCTCGAATAAATTTCTTCGAGTTCGTATATAACCATACGATGGTTTTATCCAATGGAAGTGGACGTTCGTAGTAATACGGGCTGTCCTGGAGAAAAGAGTAAAAGTAGGAGTGGCAATAAGGTATGCAACTCTGACAATCCAAAAGCCAGTGTTTAAGAAGGTTCGGTTAATTTTGGTCTCTGAGTCATAGTCTAGGGTCGGGTCAATAGTCGCTGCCAAAGAGAGAGAGAAAAGAAACATTCAGCGTGCACTGTAACCTAGATCAGAATGGTTATCACTTTATCTAATCTGGAAACCTCTCACTGTACCGTCAAATTCTCCTCCAAACCTGAAAGAAGAATTAGTCGGGATCACCCGAGGAGTAAACCAACTCATCAGTGGGAATCGAGATCCAACTATCATCGCATGATAACATGACGGAATCCTCTCACGTTATCACACTCCAGAAGGTATGCGCATATCTGGCAAGTTTCAGTTTCTTTAGAAACTCCCGATGTGGATTTTTACCCCCATGCTCTTATGACCTTGACTTTGGCCAACATATCATAAGTCACATGTCAAGTTCTACCCGTCATTCTCCAGGTTAATTTGAACCCACTCGTACATACCCTTGACTTTGGCCAAAATAGTAGTACGACTGTCCCAAACCAACGCATCTATCTATGCTGCATATGAATACCCAATAGCTACCAAACACTGTGCCTTGACTTTGGCCAACATACACAGCTTGAATACTTATTGACTGTCCATATGAAACGACGGAGGGCTACGAATGGTTTCTGGCGAAAACCTTTAACGTAATGAACTTGATATCGTTGAAGGAACCGGATAGCTTTTAAAAATATAGTGACGAAAACCTTTGCTAAAGAGGTCACTCCCGGTGAAGGGATCTCGGCTCTTTCCCCGTAGAATGAGGTGCAGGATATTCCAACTGAATACCACGATGCAAAGCAAAAGTAATCGGCTATAGTGAAGTTATTACGCTGACGCAAACTTCTGTCCAAGGGGTCACTCCCGGTGAAGGGATCTCGGCCCTTGCCTCGTCGACTGAGGTGCTGGATATTCATAACCGAATACCTCTGTGCAAAACAAAAGTGAACGTCCTTGCAATAACAGCTTTTTGAAAAGTGTTCCAACAACATCAGAATAAGGTTTGTTTAGCTTGCATTGATCCCAATCAATGCAGTCCCATCAATTGATCACACCAATAAAGAACGAAAATAATGATGTACGTATATGCCATCCGCATTCGCCACTGGGTCCCGTCATTACCCGTAGGTTACTTAACTAACGACAGAGCGGGGACTGGACTAGCGCTGATGCAAAACATATACAACATCTACTAGTATATATATCAATATATAATATTCGCTCAAGGCGTGATAAAATGCAACATCACAGAAATGTAATAAGCATCACAGAACAATACAGATATCTTGCATCCCCGGGTTTCATAGAGCCGCTACTGAAACCCGACGTTCCCCTGGTCGTGTGGATAGCCTGTGCAATGAAATCCTAGACCCCTACGGGCGCGGCAAGTTACCCGCCAAAACCTGAAGCGAGGCAGCCCCCTTCAGCAACGTGAATGGACCACCCAACACTTCACGGAATCCGGTAACTTGGGCACCCCTCCTGGGTCAACCTGTACCCCCTACGAGTGCAGAGAATAGCCCGCCAATTCTAGAGTAAAGCCCCCTCCGTCTCAATTCCATAAGATGCGGGCTTGTTGCCCTCTAGAACCCGGCTATCCATGCACCCCACCGTGGGGTAATCCTAGTACAGAGAGTAAAATATACATACAAAGGGTACATCGACCTCACCCCGGTCGTGCCCCAAAAGAATAATATACAAACAGGCAGTGACGGTAGTCCACTTGTCGGACGTTCGCCCCGCAATATCAAATGTACATAATACAACCAAAACTGTACTACCATTGCATCCAGGCTATCCCCCACGACCAATCCGCAACATCACAGCACAACACAGAACATCAACGTGAATGTCACGTTCGCAAATTCGTCTAACCGGGCTATAGCAGTTAGACAGGATTTACCGATCAAGTGACATTCACGGTCGTAGATATAATGTAAATACTGTGAACTAACATGTTTAAAATATTCGATAGATCAAATTTTCCCAAGTGGGCCCCCAAGCACTACTGTAGCACTTAAAGAAATTCTGGGCCCAAAAAGAATGTTCCAAAAACCCTATTTTCTACACAGGAGCTCTCTATAAAAATTTGGTACACTGACCTGTAAAGGTGGCGGCGGAACCGCGGCCCAAGCATGGGTTTGGCCGCGGTTCCGCGGTGGTATGGTGAGATCACGCAACCAAATTTTCACAGAGTGCTTAGAATTCCCTGCACAGTATTCCGCAACAACCTGAAAAAATTTTCTAGCCAAAACAAATTTCGACAGAAACTGATGCTTTTGAAAACGCGGGTTTTGGAATTTTGTTCGATCGAAGATGTAAACACATTAGACCAAGCTAGACTAGGTTAATGGCATGGCTCTGATACCAGTGTAAGTGCACGGCGGTGCCCCGGCCGTCAATCCGACGCCGGAATGCGGAAACGATGCTTTTCTTTAACTTTTGAACCGGCACCACCACGCACTTTAAACCCGGATCGGGCCATTAATCTAATCCTAGCTAACTAGAGAACGGGTAGAGAGATATACCGAGCGATCCGAGTCCTTCGGTCTTCTCGTCGTCGTCCCGATCTCCCTGCGGAATCTCCGGTCTTCAACTCCTCGTCGGAAAGGCATCACGTCGCCGGCTTCTTTTACGGGCTCCCACCTCTGGACTGAGGCAACTCGGGCACGAAGTTGGCGAGCCGACATACCCAAGGATTGCTGTAGAATACGTGTAGTGCTCTATGTCTCATTTGGGGTTTGAGGAAGTTGCCTTTGGTGGAGGAAAAGAACTAAACCTTTTGGAGATGAACTTGGGAATTTTTGTAGCATGAAAAGAACAAAAATTCCCCACTCAAAATTTGGACAGCCCCCTCCCTCTATGGCCGGCCATGCATTGGTGAAGGGAGTGAGAGAATGAGGGAGAGACACAATAATCCAAAGGAGAGGAAGAGAAAAGGCTATCATGCATGAGAGAGAAAAAGATGTGATGATGATGAATTATCATCACAACCATAACCTCACTCCAAATCAATCATCATGAACCCAAAGTCAATCAATGATGAAGTCAAGAAAGTCAAGGGATGGTGCAACCATCATGACACAACAAAATGCAAAGAACACCCTCCATAAATGCTAATTTGCACAAATGCAAATAAGCCCTCCTCCACCAATTTTCAGCCAAGGAAAGATACAAAGGTAAATGGCCGAAACGAAAAACAAACTGGCAACTTCAGAAAACTGATCCTGTAATAAATTACAGGAAAACCCCGCTACTGTATATACGTACCTGCATTTGTATTCCGACCGAATACAAATGCAATGAGACAAATCTACACTGTACAATACTAGGATCCGGCTTAAGCCAAAGCCCGCTAGTATTATCCGACCGATCATGATCCATGCAATACCGCACGTATCTGATCGAACCCTGCCATATCTCCATACGGCCTCTACAGCGTTTCGCCCGAAACTTGAGAAACTGGTCTGTGGGGGACTCTAAAGACTCGTCAATACTTTGGTTGTGGATTTAACCACTAGCATGTCAGAGGTATTAGCCTATACGTAACGGGCTACCAGGTATTGACCAAAAGGGACGTCGATGAGCGAACTCATTGATTGATAGATTTTCTGCGTGTTCAAGTTTAATTACCGCAATCAGGACGGTTTCGCCTTGCAGCTAGCCGGATGAGTACGGGTCGATCCACAGAGAGATGGGAGTCTTTTTCTTTATGTTTTAACGAGTTAAGTCCAAATGTGTTCAGGTTTGTTTAAGATTAGCTAATTAGAAATGAATGATAAGAGAACTTGTTAAGGGTTAGGATTTGATTGGTTTGAGTTAGGAGGTCGCTCACTTAATTCATTTGCCACTCTTAATATCGATGTTATGGTAATCGGCAACAACGGGGATTAGCACGACTAAGGAGGAAACTTGCGAGTATAAGCTAGGCTTTCCAACACTTAGTTTCCTCTTTTTGGTCCTTGTCCGTCCGTTCTTGGCTCTTAGTCGCAACCTCAAGTTGATTCAACCACAGCCGGTCTCACTAGGATATCACCGCTATTATAAAGAATAGGGTGCCGTAGGGAGCGGATTGTGGATCAATTAACGGGAGTTCGAATCAAGATGTTGGGCAAAGAGAAGAGTGAGGGAGATTTCCTTCTCTCAAACTTCCCGTTTCCTACCCTAACAAGTGAGAAATTACTCACCCATTATAAATGATAAATGAAATGAAACAAAGAAAGAGGGTAATAAGAATTGAGGTAGAAAATCACAACTAGCTATTTGGGACCTCACTTAGGCAAGGATCACACTAAGCATCATGGTTGTAAGGATAAAAGAAAATAGAAGAGAATTAAAACAAAAAGAAAACAAATAACAACAACAACTACTTTTAACAATTGAAATTACAAGCAAAATAAATAACTAAATTACAATTCATGCATATAGAAAAAAGAACACTTCTTGCATTCTTCAACACTCAATAAATCTCTCACAAGCTTTAATGGAGGAAGATGGAGGAAATACTCTTTTATTAAAAACTAAACTACACTTAATACAAAAATTACACACAAAAATAAGCACCACACTCTTGGCTCTGTTCTGGGCTATTTATAGGCATGGTTCTGAAACATTAGGAGTAAAATATAAGCCTAAACAAAATTACAGAAAAGACCCCAGAATTTCGTCAGATGGAGACACGTGGCAGCCGTGGAACCGCGGCCATAGTGGGGATTTGGCCGTGGTTCCGCGGTGGGTTGGTGGCCAAACTCTGCCGAGTTGATTTCTCTGGTCTTGAACTCTTTTTTTCTGATGTTTGAAAACTTTAAACTGCAATAATTTTTCCAGAGTATCTTCAGATTTCATAGTCCAAGATTGCTTCATTTTCTTTTCCTTTGACTTTTATCTCCTTTGACTTCTAACTTGATTTAGTCACAAATGACAACTAGTTTCGTCCCATCTTCTGAACTGGTACTGGACGGATACTGGACGGATACTAGACGGATACTGGAACCCGGCTTTTATCTGTTTGTGACAGATGTTCTGGATTTTGGCGTAACTATGGAGAATTTGTCTGATTTGTATTCTTTTGGACTGAAAACCTGTAATCTGTAAACATGCAGCAAATACGGATTAAAAGTACCTACCTATATGCAATGTGATCAAGAATGGGCGGTATAAAATACAAAATTCTGTGATGAACAAATACCCCCAAACTTATCTTTTGCTCGTCCCGAGCAAAGCCATTTTATTCACAAAAAGTCCTAACCTCACTTTCGCAGGGAACGCGATTGCACTGAGCACGTGCAACAAGCCGTTAAACCTCTAGGTGTCCCTAGTAGGAGGAGTGTTGTCTCCTGAGGGTTTTCAGCGGATTACACCCACAAAATCCGATCAAATTGGCCGCGACTCTAATCCTTTATTTCAGCATTCTAATCAAAAACTCTATTATCATCAACTTAGAAATCATTAACCCGTATTCTTCACACTTCCTTTTTATTTAACTTAAGATCCTATACGTCTAGCCATTTTACAAAGCTTTCAGCATCTCCTGAGTTTTCCTTCTTAAGCGCAATCTCGAATCCGGAATTTTTATCAACTCTACTGAAGAAATAAACCCTATTTTTCATTCCTTTCTTTCCTCCAAACTCTGATTATATACCCCTACGTGTGTGTAATTATCACCCCTACACTTGGAAATTCAGTTCAAGCTATAATACCCTTGCCTTAATACCTAGCACTACTTCTTTTTATTAATGATGGACGGTTTTGCTCATACATCTTTCATGCGACTATTAATGCTTCTTGAGGCACTAACATCCGATTACTAAATGTGTGAGCTTTAAAGCGTAAATAGCAGTTTCCAGGTCTTGTATTTTATTCTCTTTTTTTTTTCTTTATTTTTCTTTTTCAAGACCGGATATATTATTCAATGGTGCTCTTTTGGTGTTTAGCTTTAAATACCGTTTTTTCTTTCATACTAGGCTTTCAAGCAAGAGTATTTCTAGGTATCTTCTACTATTCCGAGTTTCAAGGTGGTGTATGTGCGATTTGTAGGGTATATATTTTCAGAAATTTGGACTTAAGATTCAGAATTATTTTTCAGACTTACTCTTCGAATAGAGCTTCAATACTCTTCCCTCATTTTGACTTAGCCTGAGAACTAGACTCAAAATTTGCTTATTTCAAAATAAACCGCTGGGACGTATATTTTCTATAGTTATATTTCAAGGAAGGTTATTTTTAGGGTTTATAATTAACTAAGTTTAAGATCTAGTTGTTTCTAACTAGTCAACTGTCATATCGGACTTGAGTCAAAAATGGTCAATAAGAATTTTTTTTTCTTTCAAAATTTTTGTTTTCATTTTCAAGATTTTTAATTTTTTTTTATTTTATTTTATTTTTATCTATTTTTTATCTATTTTTTTTATAAAAAAAATGCAATGCAGAAAAAAAAATGCGATGTAAAATTTAAACATGCAAAGTAGAAACAAATATTTACATAAAAGATAAATAAAACGTGCAGATGCAATGCAAGGATAACTATTTACAACCCAATCCAACCCCCAAACTTATTGATAGCAGTGTCCTCACTGCCCCCTACGTCGTCTCCTAAACGCTGCCTCGCTTTTCCCTACCTCACTACTCTCTGCCCTATGTCCCCTGGATCGTGATCTTGATCTTTCCTCTCTTGCCAATAGGGTGGCCATTCCGTGTTCCAGGTTTGTTAGACGATGATCAAAGTTTGTCATCATCCCAATTACTCTCTCTACCCCCCTATGTGTTCGTCGAATTAGGCGCGCTTGCTCAGCGGGGGTGAGCTCTTCGTCGCTCGCTGTGGAGCTCGAGCTAGATGTCCTGGCCATCACATTCTCGGCCGGCTCGGTGCGCGACCATATATCGTGGAGTCGAGTATAGGATATGGAGACACCCTCAAGAAGGGGTCGAATGGGGGCCCCAGCATGCATGGTAGTTCAAACTCGTCAACAGGAATGAAATGGCGACACAGTTGTGTCACCAACATTAGGCACGGATAATTGGCCGAACTTTTGCCAGCGTCAATCGACTGAAGTAACACAGTGCACATATCATAACTTGGGTTTCTAGTCATTAACGTGTGCACGATGTGTAGTGAAGGTGTGAAAAACATCGTATTGTGCGAACTGCCAAATATGTTATTTTGTGCCCATCGGCACACGGTCAACACATTCGCGTACAGTGTACGTGCCTGAATCCCATTTCTAGGCTCCCTATAACAATCATTGCCCATCAATGGCGTGTAATCCTCAAATTGGAGGGGTTGGTCATGAGCGGGTATACGGGGTATCAATGTGACTTCATGAATGAAGTCCCTGTCTATTCGAATCTCTCGATCACCCCAAAATAGGCGAAGAAAGCCGTATTTTTCAAAGCAACCCTCCTCCATGCTATCAAAGAACCGACCAACGAGATCCGGAAGTGCGAATGCATTCAGATGGTTATACAAGAGGTAATTCCATCCGCGTTTCCGGATTTCGTCGCCAAAATAGCTACCATACGTGTTATGGTCGAACAATTGTGAGAAATTTCTTTCAACTTGGAAATGTGGAGCCATAACAAGAATTTTACAGATCCTAAAATATGGGAGAAGAGATCAAACCTCCTCTGGAAAAAATTCCAAAGGGCAAGTCGACAAGGAGGCGGCGCTTCCGCGGCGGGAAGGCTCTCCGGCGGAGCTTCCGCGGCGATAGGAGGCGATCGGCGGCGCAGTTTCTGTTGGCGGCTAGGGTTTGCTTTGGGGGTTTGTTTGAGGCAGAAAAAAGTCTGAAATGGGTTAGAGATGTATTTATAGGGGTTTTGGCTATTTGCACAAAAAACCCTATAAAAAGAATAATGAAATAAAGGAAGTATGTACAAAGAATATATATATATATATATATATATATATTTTTTTTTTTTTGAAAATTTTGTTTTTTATTGGTTTTTTTGTTGTTTATTTATAAGTGGAAATTTTCCTGGCACACAAGAAAAAACAAAATTGTATTTACATACCCCCAAACTTATTTGAAACAGTGTTTCCACTGTTTTTGGCTGGAAAACCGAAGTTTGGGTGTAGGGGGAGGAAGATTAGTCGATGTAAACCGGCTCCTGCAACAGCAAGAGCTCCTCTGATGGGTCTGCGGTGTAGAATGGTTTCAACCTGTGTCCGTTCACTTTGAATAGTGAACCGTCTTTTGGATTTTCCAAATCCACAGCACCGTACGGATATACAGTCCGTACC
The DNA here is from genome assembly GCA_030015575.1 of Agapanthus africanus. NCBI lineage: Eukaryota > Viridiplantae > Streptophyta > Magnoliopsida > Asparagales > Amaryllidaceae > Agapanthus > Agapanthus africanus. Next base: position 276,650,646 of record JASDDO010000008.1, read on the forward strand.
AAGAATGGTCCTTTCCAACGAGATTTGAGCTTACCAGGATGGAAATGTAGACGGGTGTCGTAAAGCAGTACCTGTTGACCAGGTGCGAATGTTTTGCGCAAAAGGCGTTTATCGTGAAACACCTTCGTTCGGTTCTTAACGACAACCGCGTTTTCGTAAGCCTCATCCCGAAGCTCGCTTAATTCGTTCAACTGCAGCTTCCGATGGCTGCCCGCATTTTCGAGAGACAAATTCAGCTCCTTTATCGCCCAATATGCGCGATGCTCTATTTCCACAGGGAGGTGACAAGCTTTTCCGCAAACAAGCCGATAGGGAGACATGCCAAGATTGGTCTTATAAGCGGTTCGAAATGCCCAAAGGGCATCAGTGATTTTCAACGACCAATCTTTACGGTTCTTGGAAACCGTCTTCTCCAGTATCTGCTTGATTTGCCGACTTGAAACTTCGGCCTGTCCACTTGTTTGGGGGTGGTAGGGCGTGGATAGCTTATGATTAATGGAATATTTCCGCATCAAGGCCACGAAAGTCCTATTACAGAAGTGCGTTCCATTGTCGCTAATGATTGCTCGGGGGTGTCCAAACCGGGAAAAGATGTTTTCTTTAAGAAATTTAACGACAACCTTGTTGTCGTTAGTTCGGCTTGGTATGGCCTCGACCCATTTAGAGACATAATCAACAGCCAGAAGAATGTACAGGTTCCCAAAAGAGCTGGGAAACGGCCCCATGAAATCAATCCCCCAAACATCGAAAATCTCCACAACCAAGATCGGTTGGAGCGGCATCTCATTTCTCCTGGATATCCGGCCCAAGTGTTGGCACCGGGAGCAATTCTTGCAGTATTCATGAGCATCTTTGAAGAGTTGTGGCCAGTAGAAGCCACATTGCAAGATTTTCTCAGCTGTCTTTCTTGGGCCAAAATGCCCGCCACATGCTTGATCATGGCAAAATGACAGCACATTCTTGAATTCCTCGTCAGGGACACACCGACGAATAATCTGGTCGGGACAATACTTGAACAGATAGGGTTCGTCCCAGTAAAAGTGTTTTACTTGGGATAAGAATTGAAGTCTGTCCTGACTTGACCATTCAGTCGGTAGTAATCCTGTTGCCAAATAGTTCACAATATCTGCGAACCACGGTTCGCAAGATACTGTCAAGAGCTGTTCATCCGGAAAAACGTCATTGATCGGAATTTGAAGTGACGGCGACGAAGGAAGTCGTGAGAGATGGTCGGCGACTACGTTCTCACATCCTCTTTTGTCCTTGATGACAAGGTCAAACTCTTGAAGTAAGAGGATCCAAAGTATTAGCCGAGATTTTGCATCTTTCTTCGCAAAAAGATGTCGTAGAGCAGAATGGTCCGTGTAGACAATGACTGGAGAGCCGATGAGGTAGGGCCTGAACTTTTCTAAAGCAAATACAACAGCCAAGAATTCCTTCTCAGTTGTTGTATAATTAAGTTGGGCATCGTTCAGGTTTCGGCTAGCATAATAGATTACGTGCGGCATCTTGTTGATGTGTTGTCCAAGGACAGCACCGATGGCAAAGTCGGATGCATCGCACATAATCTCAAATGGGTGAGTCCAGTCAGGTGAAGAAAGAACGGGAGCAGAAGTGAGTGAGCTCTTTAATGACTCGAACGCAGTCACACAGCTCGAGTTGAAGTCGAATGGCGTGTCCTTGGCCAGCAAAAGAGTCAAGGGCCTTGCGATCTTGCTAAAGTCCTTGATGAACCGTCTATAGAAACCGGCATGGCCCAGAAAAGCTCGAATGTTTCTGACGCACCTGGGATGAGGGAGATTGGAAATGACCTCAATCTTTGCTTTGTCAACCTCTATGCCATTTTGCGAGATGATATGTCCTAAGACAATACCTTCGCGCACCATGAAGTGGCACTTCTCCCAGTTCAAAGTGAGATTCTTTTCCTTACACCGGGTAAGGACAGCGTCAAGATGCAGCAAACACTCATCAAAGGAATCGCCGAAAATGGAGAAATCGTCCATGAAGATCTCCAAAAATTTTTCCACCATGTCTGAGAAGATTCCCATCATACATCGCTGGAAGGTAGCGGGCGCATTGCATAACCCAAAAGGCATGCGACGATATGCAAACGTGCCGGAAGGACAAGTGAATGTGGTCTTGTCCTGGTCTTTTTCGGCGATGGGAATCTGATTATAGCCGGAGTAGCCATCAAGAAAGCAGTAGTATTCGTGTCCGGCCAATCGTTCAAGCATTTGGTCAATGAAAGGTAGCGGGAAGTGGTCCTTCCGCGTTGCGGCGTTGAGTTTTCTGTAATCGATGCATACTCGCCACCCAGTTTGGGTGCGAGTAGGGATTAACTCTTTCGTCTCGTTAGTGATGACCGTTATACCTGATTTCTTGGGGACAACGTGAATGGGGCTAACCCACTGGCTATCAGAGATAGGGTAAATGATAACACTATCCAAACATTTTACGATCTCCTTCTTCACAGCCTCCTTCATGACTGGGTTGAGACGTCTTTGTGGATCCCTGGCTGGTTTGGCATCATCCATCAGATGAATATGATGTTCAACGATCAGGGGACTAATCCCCTTGATGTCCGCCAAGGACCAGCCAAAAGCTTGCCTATTGCTGTGCAAGACCGCAAGAAGGGCTTTCTCTTGCTCTGGAGCTAGAGAAGCCGAGATGATAACAGGGAGGGTCTCGTTCTCACCCAAGTAAGCGTACTTAAGGTGAGACGGCAAAGGCTTGAGTTCGAGCGTGGGAGGTGAAACGATTGAAGGCAAGATTGGTGAAAAGGTCTCGAACTCAAAGGATTCCAGCAAAGGTTCGAAACGAGTGTAAGCGACCGAGTTGGATGGTTCAGGTAACTCATCCGGAAATTCGAAGGATTCAAACTCGGGTGGTGAGTGACTAAGATCGTTCGAGAAAGTGAAACACTCGTAGTCATTGTCGGGCGCAGAAACAGCAGCAGGTTCGAAGAGGAACGCACTAGTGGCGTCAAGGTTATCGTGATCGAACAAAAACTCCTCGAATTCACACTCTTCTGGGCTGATCTCCTGGATCGAGCAAACGTCTAGTATATGAGCATTAGGTTCGGTGGGCTGATTCCCCAACCTAAAAATGTTGAGTTCAATTGTCATATTTCCAAAAGATAGGCTCATTGAACCATTTCGACAATTGATCGCAGCATTTGAGGTTGCAAGGAATGGGCGACCGAGTATCACCGGAATTTGATTCCGGGGGTTAGCTACAGGCTGTGTGTCTAAAACAATGAAGTCAACGGGGAATATGAAGTCCCCAATCTTGATTAACACATCCTCTAGCTCACCCCTAGGATGGGTGATTGATCGGTCGGCCATTTGGAGAGTGCAGTGTGTGGGTTTCAGCTCTCCTACACCTAGTTGCTCATATACTGAGTACGGAAGCAGGTTAACACTGGCACCAAGATCTAATAGTGTGCGGTTGATGTTCTTATCCCCAATGGTAATAGAAATCGTAGGACAGCCAGGGTCCTTCCGTTTTTGCGGTAAAGGTTGGGTAAGAGCATCACTCACAGCACTAGCCAAGAAAACTTTCTTGGGTACCTGAGATTTCCTCTTTTTCGTGCACAAGTCCTTTAAGATTTTGGCATAGGAAGGGGCTTGTTGGACAGCATCTAAAAGGGGAATGTTAATGTTAACCTGTTTAAACAACTCCAGAATCTTCTCCATTTGTGGATTTTGTTTAGTGGACCTCAACCGGTTTGGAAATGGAATGTTTTTAAAATTGGTTGAGTCCAATGCTTGTGGAGGAGATTGTGGAGTTGGAACGGATCCTAGAACTGGTATTTTCGTGGAGTGAGAAGTGGGTCCGTTCGTAGCAGAAGAAGAAGAAGGAGAGCCTTTTGAAGAATGGAGAATAGGCTCAGAAGACGAAGAAGAAGAAGAAGCGGCCAGGGTGTCATTATCCTCCATTGTTGTGCCGATGTTGTTGTGCAGCATCCTTCCCGATCTCAACATAGTCACGGCACTCACATTATGGTTCTGTTGTTCAAGAGCAACATGTACATTATGTGGGTGACCGGGATTTGGGAGTGGTTGAGATGGAAGCTTTCCCTTTTCTCGCTCGCTTAAAGCCGCATTCAGCTGTGCAATCTGGGCTTCGATAGTCTTGATGCTTTGCCCGTGAGCGGCAGTGTGTTGCACTAAGGACTGAATGGAAGACTGGATGTTGGCGGTGGACTGAGTTGATTGTTTAACGAACGCCTCCAGACTTCGTTCGAGCGAGGAAACCTTATCGTTGTTTGACGGAACAAAGTTGTTTGGTGGAAAGGAATTTTTGGGTGCAAAGTTGTTCGTCTGATTTTGAAAAGGTTGGGGTTGGAAGGGCTGCTGAAACTGATGTTGAGTTTGTTGTTGCGCTTGTTGTTGCGGAGGAGGGGGCCTCTGGAAATTGTTGCCTTGGAATTGATTCTGATTCTGATTCCAGGCAAAATTGGGGTGGTTCCTCCAACCGGGATTGTAGGTGGAAGATTATGGATCATTCCTCGGTCTTTGCTGAAATGCAGCATTAACCTGATCCTGTCCTTGAGATGGTGGATTGTAAGGACACTCTTCGGTTAAGTGAGAAGGATCGGAACAACAAGTGCAAATGGTACGAAGGGGAAGAACAGGGGTAGAAGCAGGAGAAGAAAATTTGATCTCTATCGCTTCATGCTTTTTCGTTATTGCAGCCATTTCAGCTTTCATCGCAATAGAGACATCAAGTTGGTGAATTCCTATCCTAGACTGACCGGTAGAAGTGGAGGTAGAAGAAGAAGAAGTCGGTCTGGTGCTCTCCCATTGTAGCGTTTGCTCCGCAAGGTCGTCGAAGAATTGCCACGCTTCCTCATCAGATTTCGATAGGAAGTGGCCCTGACAAATGGTTTCCAACAACTGCTTGGTTGCTGGGTTCAGGCCCTCGTATAAGGTTTGGCAAAGTTGCCATCTCTCGATACCATGGTGAGGACACTGAACAAGAAGGTCTTTATACCGGTCAAAGCACTTCCAGAAGGGTTCAGAAGGAAGCTGAGAGAATTGGTTGATTTCGTTACGGATCCTTGCGGTTTTATGATTCGGATAAAAAATTTTAAGAAACGCTTTCACAAACTCGTCCCAACTGGTTATGGAGTGGGAAGCGGTGCTATACAGCCATTTTTTAGCAAGATCGCATAAAGTGAACGGAATGACCCGTAGCCGTATAGCATCGTCCGATAGCTGGGTGGTTTTCATCATGGCGCAAACATTTTGGAACTTGTTGATGAAGATATAGGCATCTTCAGATTCAAGCCCATGAAATCGTGGAAGCATGTTGATGAAGTGGGGCTTAATTTCAAAGTTATCCCCATTGGCCGGTGGAAGAGAAAGACAGGTGGGAAGTGCAGAACGGGTGGGATAGAAACGATCCTGGAGCGCGATTCGCTGCGGCGCTACAACAGGCGGTGGTTGTGGGTTATTCGCATCCATAGGAGGTGGAATCAATCCCGGGGGAGTCAAGGTGACGTTATGAGGAAATCCCGACATCTCGTTAGAAGAGTGTGGGGAAGGTGAAGGTGAAGGTGAAGGTGAAGGTGAAGATGTATGGACAGAATCTCGGTCAACGTCGGAGTTGGCCGGCAAGGGTAATGGTGAAAGAGGCATAGAAGGAGTTTCGACGTCTGAGTCGATCGCGTAGTCGGTAGCGACTAACGTAACGCGGACTAGGCGGGCGCTAGTGTCCCGAGTCCAAGCGGACATACACTAAACGAGTTTAGTATAGTCAAAGCGTAGAATGTGAGGGTAAGAAAACGTCAGTGGAGAAATACGATGAGAGGTTGGTGAAAGAAATGGATTCTGGCGACAAAGGGCAAGTTTTTATAAAAGTTTTTGGTTTTTGTGTTTTTTTTCTTTTTAGAAAGAGCTTTACAGAAATACGTACGGACTTGCGGCTTCAAGCAATCACAAACAAGATATGCACAATCACATCTAGATCTAGGGTCACCTAGGTCAACTAGACAGCTCCTAACTGTTCCAAAGGGCTAGAAATAGGACCTCAAACTGCCTCTTCTCCGCCAATTGCGGCAAGGTAAGTGCCAGGTAAGTGGGAGGCTCCCCGCTACGTAAGTAGTGGTCCTAATTAAGTAACCACTTGCCTTCGACACACTTGCCTAGACACCGCAAAGTCAGGATAGGATAAACGGCCGATGCCTACAACCAGTCCTCTGTCCTATTGAGCGCGACGTCCTTAGGGCTGAGTCTAGTATTTTTTTAATTAAATAATGGTCAATGCATATGCCTTTTGTGATTTCTGGGGTCCTGGGAAGGGTGATGAAATCCCCACCCAATCTGGATTGGTTTTAGAGCCCCTTAAAGTCAGTATTAATATATGCAAAGCAGTAACAATCAACTGCAATCAATTTTTTTATCTTTTTAGCGCGGCGCAAAGAATGCTGCAGAAGGAACAGTTCAGTGGAGTTAAAAGGAGTTGAGAAGAGGATTGGGATACTCACAGAGGATTTTGGGTTTCGCCTTGATCCGCCGCGGTGTAGCCGCGAGATATGGGTCTAACTCCCTACGACTTTGGCACTGAACTTGAACTTCTCCCAGCCTTGCGCTCTTGCACAAAGAATAACAAGATGATTTTTACAGTATATTTTTTTTGGGTTATATTTATATTCACAAATTAACCCGAAATTACACAAAGAAATAAACTACCGTCTCCCCGGCAACGGCGCCATTTGATTGATAGATTTTCTGCGTGTTCAAGTTTAATTACCGCAATCAGGACGGTTTCGCCTTGCAGCTAGCCGGATGAGTACGGGTCGATCCACAAAGAGATGGGAGTCTTTTTCTTTATGTTTTAACTAGTTAAGTCCAAATGTGTTCAGGTTTGTTTAAGATTAGCTAATTAGAAATGAATGATAAGAGAACTTGTTAAGGGTTAGGATTTGGTTGGTTTGAGTTAGGAGGTCGCTCACTTAATTCATTTGCCACTCTTAATATCGATGTTACGGTAATCGGCAACAACGGGGATTAGCACGACTAAGGAGGAAACTTGCGAGTATAAGCTAGGCTTTCCAACACTTAGTTTCCTCTTTTTGGTCCTTGTCCGTCCGTTCTTGGCTCTTAGTCGCAACCTCAAGTTGATTCAACCACAGCCGGTCTCACTAGGATATCACCGCTATTATAAAGAATAGGGTGCCGTAAGGAGCGGATTGTGGATCAATTAACGGGAGTTCGAATCAAGATGTTGGGCAAAGAGAAGAGTGAGGGAGATTTCCTTCTCTCAAACTTCCCGTTTCCTACCCTAACAAGTGAGAAATTACTCACCCATTATAAAAGATAAATGAAATGAAACAAAGAAAGAGGGTAATAAGAATTGAGGTAGAAAATCACAACTAGCTATTTGGGACCTCACTTAGGCAAGGATCACACTAAGCATCATGGTTGTAAGGATAAAAGAAAATATAAGAGAATTAAAACAAAAAGAAAACAAATAACAACAACTACTTTTAACAATTGAAATTACAAGCAAAATAAAGAACTAAATTACAATTCATGCATATAGAAAAAAGAACACTTCTTGCATTCTTCAACACTCAATAAATCTCTCACAAGCTTTAATGGAGGAAGATGGAGGAAATACTCTTTTATTAAAAACTAAACTACACTTAATACAAAAATTACACACAAAAATAAGCACCACACTCTTGGCTCTGTTCTGGGCTATTTATAGGCATGGTTCTGAAACATTAGGAGTAAAATATAAGCCTAAACAAAATTACAGAAAAGACCCAGAATTTCGTCAGATGGGGACACGTGGCAGCCGCGGAACCGCGGCCATAGTGGGGATTTGGCCGCGGTTCCGCGGTGGGTTGGTGGCCAAACTCTACCGAGTTGATTTCTCTGGTCTTGAACTCTTTTTTTCTGATGTTTGAAAACTTTAAACTGCAATAATTTTTCCAGAGTATCTTCAGATTTCATAGTCCAAGATTGCTTCATTTTCTTCTCCTTTGACTTTTATCTCCTTTGACTTCTAACTTGATTTAGTCACAAATGACAACTAGTTTCGTCCCATCTTCTGAACTGGTACTGGACGGATACTGGACGAATACTAGACGAATACTGGAACCCGGCTTTTATCTGTTTGTGACAGATGTTCTGGATTTTGGCGTAACTGTGGAGAATTTGTCGGATTTGTATTTTTTCGGACTGAAAACCTGTAATCTGTAAACATGCAGCAAATACAGATTAAAAGTACCTACCTATATGCAATGTGATCAAGAATGGGCGGTATAAAATACAAAATTCTGTGATGAACAAATACCCCCAAACTTATCTTTTGCTCGTCCCGAGCAAAGCCATTTTATTCACAAAAAGTCCTAACCTCACTTTCGCAGGGAACGCGATTGCACTGAGCACGTGCAACAAGCCGTTAAACCTCTAGGTGTCCCTAGTAGGAGGAGTGTTGTCTCCTGAGGGTTTTCAGCAGATTACACCCACAAAATCCGATCAAATTGGCCGCGACTCTAATCCTTTATTTCAGCATTCTAACCAAAAACTCTATTATCATCAACTTAGAAATCATTAACCCGTATTCTTCACACTTCCTTTTTATTTAACTTAAGATCCTATACGTCTAGCCATTTTACAAAGCTTTCAGCATCTCCTGAGTTTTCCTTCTTAAGCGCAATCTCGAATCCGGAATTTTTATCAACTCTACTGAAGAAATAAACCCTATTTTTCATTCCTTTCTTTCCTCCAAACTCTGATTATATACCCCTACGTGTGTGTAATTATCACCCCTACACTTGGAAATTCAGTTCAAGCTATAATACCCTTGCCTTAATACCAAGCACTACTTCTTTTTATTAATGATGGACGGTTTTGCTCATACATCTTTCATGCGACTATTAATGCTTCTTGAGGCACTAACATCCGATTACTAAATGTGTGAGCTTTAAAGCGTAAATAGCAGTTTCCAGGTCTTGTATTTTATTCTCTTTTTTTCCTTTATTTTTCTTTTTCAAGACCGGATATATTATTCAATGGTGCTCTTTTGGTGTTTAGCTTTAAATACCGTTTTTTCTTTCATACTAGGCTTTCAAGCAAGAGTATTTCTAGGTATCTTCTACTATTCCGAGTTTCAAGGTGGTGTATGTGCGATTTGTAGGGTATATATTTTCAGAAATTTGGACTTAAGATTCAGAATTATTTTTCAGACTTACTCTTCGAATAGAGCTTCAGTACTCTTCCCTCATTTTGCTTAGCCTGAGAACTAGACTCAAAATTTGCTTATTTCAAAATAAACCGCTGGGACGTATATTTTCTATAGTTATATTTCAAGGAAGGTTATTTTTAGGGTTTATAATTAACTAAGTTTAAGATCTAGTTGTTTCTAACTAGTCAACTGTCATATCGGACTTGAGTCAAAAATGGTCAATAAGAATTTTTTTCCTTTCAAAATTTTTGTTTTCATTTTCAAGATTTTCAAGATTTTTTATTTTATTTTATTTTTTTCTATTTTTTTTATAAAAAAAAATGCAATGCAGAAAAAAAAATGCGATGTAAAATTTAAACATGCAAAGTAGAAACAAATATTTACATAAAGGATAAATAAAACGTGCAGATGCAATGAAAGGATAACTATTTACAACCCAATCCCACCCCCAAACTTATTGATAGCAGTGTCCTCACTGCCCCCTGCGTCGTCTCCTAGACGCTGCCTCGCTTTTCCCTGCCTCACTACTCTCTGCCCTATGTCTCCTGGATCGTGATCTTGATCTTTCCTCTCTTGCCAATAGGGTGGCCATTCCGTGTTCCAGGTTTGTTAGACGATGATCAAATTTTGTCATCATCCCAATTACTCTCTCTACCCCCCTATGTGTTCGTCGAATTAGGCGCGCTTGCTCAGCGGGGGTGAGCTCTTCGTCGCTCGCTGTGGAGCTCGAGCTAGATGTCCTGGCCATCACATTCTCGGCCGGCTCGGTGCGCGACCATATATCGTGGAGTCGAGTATAGGATGTGGAGACACCCTCAATAAGGGGTCGAATGGGGGCCCCAGCATGCATGTGTAGTTCAAACTCGTCAACAGGGATGAAATGGCGACACAGTTGTGTCACCAACATTGGGCACGGATAATTGGCCGAACTTTTGCCAGTGTCAATCGACTGAAGTAACACAGTGCTCATATTATAACTTGGGTTTCTAGTCATTAACGTGTGCACGATGTGTAGTGAAGGTGTGAAAAACGTCGTATTGTGCGAACTGCCATATATGTTATTTTGTGCCTATCGGCACACGGTCAACACATTCGCGTACAGTGTACGCGCCTGAATCCCATTTCTAGGCTCTCTATAACAATCATTGCCCATCAATGGCGTGTAATCCTCAAATTGGAGGGGTTGGTTATGAGCGGGTATACGGGGTATCAATGTGACTTCATGAATGAAGTCCCTGTCTATTCGAATCTCTCGATCACCCCAAAATAGGCGAAGAAAGCCGTATTTTTCAAAGCAACCCTCCTCCATGCTATCAAAGAACCGACCAACGAGATCCGGAAGCGCGAATGCATTCGGATGGTTATACAAGAGGTAATTCCATCCGCGTTTCCGGATTTCGTCGCCAAAATAGCTACCATACGTGTTATGGTCGAACAATTGTGAGAAATTTCTTTCAACTTGGAAATGTGGAGCCATAACAAGAATTTTACAGATCCTAAAATAGGGGAGAAGAGATCAAACCTCCTCTGGAAAAAATTCCAGAGGGCAAGTCGGCAAGGAGGCGGCGCTTCCGCGGCGGGAAGGCTCTCCGGCGGCGCTTCCGCGGTGGGAAGGCTCTCCGGCGGAGCTTCCGCGGCGATAGGAGGCGATCGGCGGCGCAGTTTCTGTTGGCGGCTAGGGTTTGCTTTGGGGGTTTGTTTGAGGCAGAAAAAAGTCTGAAATGGGTTAGAGATGTATTTATAGGGGTTTTGGCTATTTGCTCAAAAAAAACCCTATAAAAAGAATAATGAAATAAAAGAAGTATGTACAAATAATATTATTATATATATATATATATATTTTTATTTTTTGAAAATTTTGTTTTTTATTGTTTTTTTTGTTGTTTATTTATAAGTGGAAATTTTCCTGGCACACAAGAAAAAACAAAATTATATTTACATACCCCCAAACTTATTTGAAACAGTGTTTCCACTGTTTTTGGTTGGAAAACCGAAGTTTGGGTATAGGGGGAGGAAGATTAGTCGATGTAAACCGGCTCCTGCAACAGCAAGAGCTCCTCTGATGGGTCTGCGGTGTGGAATGGTTTCAACCTGTGTCCGTTCACTTTGAATAGTGAACCGTCTTTTGGATTTTCCAAATCCACAGCACCGTACGGATATACAGTCCGTACCAAGAATGTTCCTTCCCAATGAGATCTGAGCTTACCAGGATGGAAATGTAGCCGGGTGTCATAAAGCAGTACCTGTTGACCAGGTGCGAATGTTTTGCGCAAAAGGCGTTTATCGTGAAACACCTTCGTTCGGTTCTTAACGACAACCGCGTTTTCGTAAGCCTTATCCCGAAGCTCGCTTAATTCGTTCAACTGCAGCTTCCGATGGCTGCCCGCATTTTCGAGAGACAAATTCAGCTCCTTTATCGCCCAATATGCGCGATGCTCTATTTCCACAGGGAGGTGGCAAGCTTTTCCGTAAACAAGCCGATAGGGAGACATGCCAAGATTGGTCTTATAAGCGGTTCGAAATGCCCAAAGGGCATCCGTGAGTTTCAACGACCAATCCTTACGGTTCTTGGAAACCGTCTTCTCCAGTATCTGCTTGATTTGCCGATTTGAAACTTCGGCTTGTCCACTTGTTTGGGGGTGGTAGGGCGTGGATAGCTTATGATTAATGGAATATTTCCGCATCAAGGCCTCGAAAGTCCTATTACAGAAGTGCGTTCCATTGTCGCTAATGATTGCTCGGGGGTGTCCAAACCGGGAAAAGATGTTTTCTTTAAGGAATTTAACGACAACCTTGTTGTCGTTAGTTCGGCTTGGTATGGCCTCGACCCATTTAGAGACATAATCAACAGCCAGAAGAATGTATAGGTTCCCAAAAGAGCTGGGAAACGGCCCCATGAAATCAATCCCCCAAACATCGAAAATCTCCACAACCAAGATCGGTTGGAGCGGCATCTCATTTCTCCTGGATATCCGGCCCAAGTGTTGGCACCGGGAGCAATTCTTGCAGTATTCATGAGCATCTTTGAAGAGTTGTGGCCAGTAGAAGCCACATTGCAAGATTTTCTCAGCTGTCTTTCTTGGGCCAAAATGCCCGCCACATGCTTGATCGTGGCAAAATGACAGCACACTCTTGAATTCCTCGTCAGGGACACACCGACGAATAATCTGGTCGGGACAGTACTTGAACAGATAGGGTTCGTCCCAGTAAAAGTGTTTTACTTGGGATAAGAATTGAAGTCTGTCCTGACTTGACCATTCAGTCGGTAGTAATCCTGTTGCCAAATAGTTCACAATATCTGCGAACCACGGTTCGCAAGATACTGTCAAGAGCTGTTCATCCGGAAAAACGTCATTGATCAGAATTTGAAGTGACGGCGACGAAGGAAGTCGTGAGAGATGGTCGGCGACTACGTTTTCACATCCTCTTTTGTCCTTGATGACAAAGTCAAACTCTTGAAGTAAGAGGATCCAACGTATTAGCCGAGATTTTGCATCTTTCTTCACAAAAAGATGTCGTAGAGCAGAATGGTCCGTGTAGACAATGACTGGAGAGCCGATGAGGTAGGGCCTGAACTTTTCTAAAGCAAATACAACAGCCAAGAATTACTTCTCAGTTGTTGTATAATTAAGTTGGGCGTCGTTCAGGGTTCGGCTAGCATAATAGATTACATGCGGCATCTTGTTGATGTGTTGTCCAAGGACAGCACCGATGGCAAAGTCGGATGCATCGCACATAATCTCAAATAGGTGCGTCCAGTCAGGTGAAGAAAGAACGGGAGCAGAAGTGAGTGAGCTCTTTAATGACTCGAACGCAGTCACACAGCTCGAGTTGAAGTCGAATGGCGTGTCCTTGGCCAGCAAAAGAGTCAAGGGCCTAGCGATCTTGCTAAAGTCCTTGATGAACCGTCTATAGAAACCGGCATGGCCAAGGAAAGCTCGAATGTTTCTGACGCACCTGGGATGAGGGAGATTGGAAATGACCTCAATCTTTGCTTTGTCAACCTCTATGCCATTTTGCGAGATGATATGTCCTAAGACAATACCTTCGCGCACCATGAAGTGGCACTTCTCCCAGTTCAAAGTGAGATTCTTTTCCTTACACCGGGTAAGGACAGCGTCAAGATGCAGCAAACACTCATCAAAGGAATCGCCGAAAATGGAGAAATCGTCCATGAAGATCTCCAAAAATTTTTCCACCATGTCTGAGAAGATTCCCATCATACATCGCTGGAAGGTAGCGGGCGCATTGCATAACCCAAAAGGCATGCGACGATATGCAAACGTGCCGGAAGGACAAGTGAATGTGGTCTTGTCCTGGTCTTTTTCGGCGATGGGAATCTGATTATAGCCGGAGTAGCCATCAAGAAAGCAGTAGTACTCGTGTCCGGCCAATCGTTCAAGCATTTGGTCAATGAAAGGTAGCGGGAAGTGGTCCTTCCGCGTTGCGGCGTTGAGTTTTCTGTAATCGATGCATACTCGCCACCCAGTTTGGGTGCGAGTAGGGATTAACTCGTTCGCCTCGTTAGTGATGACCGTTATACCTGATTTCTTGGGGACAACGTGAATGGGGCTAACCTACTGGCTATCAGAGATAGGGTAAATGATACCACTATCCAGACATTTTACGATCTCCTTCTTCACAGCCTCCTTCATGACTGGGTTGAGACGTCTTTGTGGATCCCTGGCTGGTTTGGCATCATCCATCAGATGAATATGATGTTCAACGATCAGGGGACTAATCCCCTTGATGTCCTCCATGGACCAGCCAAAAGCTTGCCTATTGTTGTGCAAGGCCGCAAGAAGGGCTTTCTCTTGCTCTGGAGCTAGAGAAGCCGAGATGATTACAGGGAGGGTCTCGTTCTCACCCAAGTATGTCACGTTCCCGGTCTAAAAGAACCCGTCTAAAAGAACTATAGCAATCACAGAACATATAGCACAACACAGAACATCAACGCGAATGTCACGTTCGCAAACCCGTCTAAAAGAACTATAGCAATCAGACGCGGTTTACCGATCAAATGACATTCCCGGTCGGAGATATAATGTAAGCACTGTAAACTAACATGTTTAAATTTCGATCGACTAAATATCAAGAAGTGGGCCCCACGAACATCTGTTGAACAGTAACAAAATCTGGGCCCAAAAGATATATACCAAAACCCCCAAATTCCAACAGAGAAGACACCGACCAAATTTGGTGCACTGATCCCATAGAAGCGCCGCGGATGCGCGGCCAAACCATGGGTTTGGCCGCGATTCCGCGGCAGTATGGTGGAATCACGTGCTCAAATTTGGTCCGTGTGCTTATAAAACCCTGCACAACTTTCTGTGATATGTAGAATAATTTTAGGACATCATTTAAAATCAACAGAAACTGTGAAGCTAGAATTTTGCAATTTTTGATTTCCGGTTCGATCGATGTTTTAAACGCGTTAGCACAAGTTAGTATAGCAAAATGGTGAGGCTCTAATACCACTGTAAGTCTACGGTAGCGCCCCGGCCGTCTACAGACGCCAAAATGCGGAACAAAAACTTTTAACTGGCGCTATCGTATACTTTAACCCGGATCTGCCATTATTGCTAAACTAACAAACTGTAAAGAGTGTAGAAAGGTTATACCGAACGATCCGAGTCCTTCGTTCTTTAACCATCATCCCACGCTCCGTTGCGGCTGCTTTGATCTCGTCGATCTCCGATCTGCTCGTCCAGGTGGCACCACGTCACTGATTCTTTAAACGGGCTCCTGCCTCTGACTTGAGGCAACTCGGTCGTCAAGTTTGCTAAAAGAGACGACCAAGAATGATGTAGAGAATGAGTAGATGACTTTGTCTCACTTCGTCCAAGTCCGTGGACGATCGGTTAATGAAGTTGCCGATGGAAATGAAATGGAACAAGAAATGAACTATGAAATTTCCATGCATCCAAAACTTTGGTCTTTTCTTTTTAACAACCATAATCTTTTCTAGTGAGAGAGTAAGAGAGAGGAGGAGGAAGGGGCCGGCCATATATAGGGAGGAGGAGGGTGAGTGTAGGAGCAAAGGGGTGAGCATAAGGATAAATATCAACAACAAATATCTTTAAGCATAACAAAACTCATTAATGAAATGAATGACTCACTAAACCTAGTCATCCATTCATTAATGCAACCAATGAAAACACAACACCAATTAACCAAGTCATCACCTTTTAGAACCTTCTAGAAGCATGACTCACTCTCATCCAAGAAAAGATAAATCCGTCTTTAACCGAATGTTAAAAGATGGCAGATAGAAAACTGGAAACTGGCAACTTCCAAAAGTGATCCTGAAACGACTTTCAGGATAACCCCGTAACAGTATAAATATACCCGCATTTGTATTACGACCGAATACAAATGCAACTGAGACAAAGATATTATACCTACTCAATATAATACTCGGATCCGGCTTAAACCAAAGCCGACCAGTATCATCTGCCCGAAAAATAACACGAGAGTAAACGCACGTGCATTTTCCGAACCCTGCCATAAAACCATATGGCCACTACAACGTTTCGCCCGAACTTGGGAAACTGTCTGTGGGGGACTCTAATGACTCGTCAGTACCCTGGCAGTGGGTTTAACTACAAACCGTCAGCGGCACTAGCAATGCGTAACGACTGCCCATGGACTGACCTCAAGGGAGGCCGATGAGCGAACTCATCCGGAAACCCTACTGAGCCTAACAGTGACAATATATATACAGTCCGGTCCGTTCGTCTATGAGTATCGCATATCTGCCTAGGGGGCTAGAAACGTCAGACCCCCAATAGCAGTATAAGTCGTGTCGGAGTGTAGCCCAAAAACACCCTGAGATACTACTGGAGTACCTACCAGTAAATCTCCTGCCATGGCCATGGACTATGTGTAATGGCTCTCCTAGACACAGCACGACCTCGCCCCCAATACCGGGAGAGACGAATCCCCTGCCGATCCGCTCACGTGCCTCCATATGGCTCGGGACTGTACCCAAAAACTACCTGTTTGCACGACTCCTTTGAGCCGTGGTAGGGTAGAAATCAAAGCACAGTGGGAACTCACACGAGACAAATGACGACCTCAGGTCGATGAACTAACCTGTACACATGTCACCAGGGAACTGCTATCTGACGATAGATATAGTACTAACTAGCAGATTCCCGGCGAGTCCTGTCCGGTGTACTCATAACCCAATGAGCACCTGTATACATCTTAGGTGATCCAACTGACACCAGTGGCTTGTGAGACCGGCCACCGCCCCTCGTCGGGGTCTCGACTGTACACACTAGTCTACTCCGGAGTATCGATGCCCTGTCTCGAAACTCCCACGACTAGGGACCACAATTAAGGATATGCATATAAACTACCCAACTCTGACGTATATGATCGCCATCATACTGTTGGTAGTAAAGCAAGATCCTAAGGGCTCTATCAAAGTGTAACATGTAATCAGTCATCTGAACATGTACACGACTGATAAAGGCAAACCAGATAGCATACTATCATCTTGAGTAAGACTGTCCTACCGGTATAGGTACTCCGCAATCATTGCAATCACGTACCTGCGATCCAATAATTGACTATGAGGGCACTATCTCCAACAATCTCCCTCTTGCACTCAAGGCTAATTATTGCAATGTCGACTACTCACAGCCCGTGTGAAACCGAACATCCAACTCCTCTACTAATCAGTTTCACAAAGCCCGTTTGTAAAACTATTGTGTTCGAGAAATAGCCTCAGTGAGTGGATCCGCCTAGATGTTTCTTTCTATATCTCTCTAAATCTCAAGTTCGCGGAGAAAGCCATCTCCCTGAATCGAGTAATACCTGTCTTATAATATGTCTGGATATCTGATGGGACCTAGTTCATAAATGAACTCCAAATCCAAACTTCTTAGACTGTATCGATCACTGAACCTAATCAGTATCCGGCACCATGCCACCCACAGTATCCTCTTGGACCACCTGTCCATAATACTGTCCCTCTTCGTCAGAGGGAAAAACTATAACTCTGACAATCACTCTGTCAACCATGTCACCTTTGAAGCCTGGAATGATAATCATCTCCCGAAGGAGGCTGCCGTCCTCAAATCCGTAGAACATGCACTTATGTTCTAAAACTGCTTCCTTATGTTTCTCCAGGATTGGATTAATACAAACTTATTGCATCTAGTGCAAAAACAACATCTGGTGTGGTACTTGATATCTCATGATTGACTCAATTGCCTAAGCAAGTGATCTGCCAATCATGCATATCCCTCTCCCCTTCAGTCTGTAAGACACCTTTAGAGAGGGTGACTCCATCACCTGCAGGTACACCACCATGCTAGGAGTCATCTATTATAAAAACCATTAGAATACTGTCAAAGTACCTACATTGGGAAACTACCCAAATCCAGATCTAAAACCATAGATCTAGAAACCAGAATGTCAAATATTATATCCATATCCTGTCTGGAGAAACAACCGTGTGACGACCACAGTACAACCGATCGTAGTATAGGAATTTTACTTCCCACTCTGTGTATGTCATCCAGATACCATGACATCACACCCTACTACCTTCTTAACAGATCCATCCTCTATTCTGATGAAGTCAAACCCATGACTGTCACATCAAAATTAGATGATCTATCTCCGCTATAACTGCTCAGGTCTATAAATAGACATAAGCTGCTTGCCCACTATGCTTCCGATGCTCCCACTGACTACGACAACCCTACTACCGGGTCTCATAGCCTGGAACAACAGTAGTGTCAAGTCTGGGTAGATAAGAACCTCCCTGTCACCGTCCTTGAGGCTACCAGAGTACCTCTCGGGTGTCTGAGGTTACCCACCATATCTGCGGAGTGGCTAATGGAATGTCAAACCTGATTGAATATGTAGGTCCTATTAAATTTTCCGTAATCGTTCGCGGTTCTGGAATCACTTCCAGTTCTACCATACTCCCACTACTGTTTTCTGAAAAAATCCATTTTTACTGAAACTGTGGCGAGTCAAGAACAATATCACTATTGATCTTCCAAATGGTAGAATATCAACCCTCGTCATAGCCAGGGTTAACCCACAAACAGCCATTACAGAAACATGCCCTGAGTTATCCAGATCTGGTTTTAAGCATAAGCTGGACAACTCCCCGTACCTTAATATCTTTTAAGGTACGAACTATTCTATATCCAATATAGAAACTTTGGCACTTATTTAATTGGAACCAGATTCAAATCATGCAGCTGTCTCCAGTGCATATCAACTTAATGGAAAGAGGCTAATCAGTATTACTCAACTTAGGAATCCATCCAATTATGAGTAACCTGAAAGAGAAACACGTTTCTCAAAACCATCACTATCATCTGAATACCAATCACAAGAATCTACATCTTCGATCTCTTTGAAGAATCCCGATACTTGTGACACCTGGTTCTCTACTTTATTCTTATACCCACAACTTCTCAAAACTTAGACCTTGTATTTCTACGAAACACTTGTCTAAATACTAGAGAAGTTATAAGTAAACAGAACATAGTACGAGGACCTACCCCTTTGTCCTGATGGACACTGGACAACATACAATACTCTGTATAAGTCCCTGAGTTGTAAGCAACTCAAAACCTGTGCGTCGTAGGTTAAAAACTGTACCCTGGCATTTCCTCAAATATCACCAATTACAACGAATTCCGATATAATGAGGATAATCACCTAATTCCCAATAACTTACTCCTACTCATCATCTGTAAAACCATACAGATATGAGAATGAAACCTGGTAAATACATACCCTTGGAGTAAGTATCTAATCGGGAAAACAGTTTTTCTTTAACAATGCACTGAAACATGAAAATGTTTCGTAGGGGTATCCTGGTATTCATAGTAATGCATCTTCCATAATCCAATTCATGACTTCAACCGTATATCTCTTTGCCATCTCTCCAAATCCCTTTATTTGTCTTAAGTCATTACCTTCTATACACCATCGTTAGGCTAAATGGTTTTCTTCCTTCCCTACCGTTCGGCACCAGCCTATGGTTTGGAAGAAGACTATCCAGTAAGCATAATAGGTGTACCCTCCTAAACCAAGGAGTACTCATATCTTGAGAGAAGGTGATGATAAAAGTCAACTGAATAATACCTTATTCTTTTAAAGGTGAAATAGGAGTGGCGATGAAGTACGAGAATTGGTCGTGAATGATAACAGTCGCAATTTACTTTGCCCTCTTTCTAATCCCTTTATTTTATCTTTACATATTACCTTCTGCACACCCTACTTAGGCTAATTGGTTTTCTTCATTCCCTACCTTTCGGCACCTGCCTATGGTTTGGAATAAGACTATCCAATAAGCGTAATAGGTGTACTCTCCTAAACCAAGCAGCCCTCGCAACCTGAGAGAAGGTGATAATAAAAGATAACTGAATAAACCAATTCTATTTCTCCTGAACCTGGATCCATCCTCGAAGAAGTCCCTTCGAGTTCGTATATAACCATACGATGGATCTATCCAATGGAAGTGGATATCCGTAGTAATACGGGTGTTCTGAGAAATTCAAAGGGTAAAAGAAGGAGTGGCAATGACTTATGCAACATAGACAATCCAAAAGCCAGTATTTTAAGAAGGTTCGGTCAACCTGGTCACTGAGTCATAGTCTAGGGTCGGTCAAAGGTCGCTGCCAAAGAGAGAGAGAAAAGAAACACTCTGCGTGCACTCTAACCTAGATCAGAATGGTTATCACTTTATCCAATCCGGAAACCTCCCACTGTCTTGTCAAATTCTCCTCCAAACCAGAAAGAAGAATCAATCGGGATCACCCGAAGAGTAAACCAACACATCAGTGGGAATCGGGATCCAACTCTCATCGCATGATAACGTGATGGAATGCATCCACGTTACTCATACTCCAGAAGGTATGCGCATACTTGGCAAGTTTCAGTTTCTTTAGAAACTCCCGATATGATTTTTGCCCCATGCTCTTATAACCTTGGCGTTAGGTCAAAATGTCATAAGTCACATGCCAAGTTCTACCCGTCACTATCTTGTTAATTTGAACCCACCCGCACATGCCCTTGGCGTTAGGTCAAAATGGCAGAACGACTGTCCCAAACCAACTCATCTATCTATGCAACAATTGAATATCCAGCAGCTACCAAACACTATGCCATGGCGTTGGTCAAAATACATAGCTTGAATACTACTGAATACCCAAAAGAAGTGACGGAGGGCTACGACTGGTTTTTGGCGAAAAACCTTTAGCGTAATGAACTTGATATCGCTGAAGGAACCTGATAGCTTTTTTTTTTTAATAAAATATAGTGGCGAAAACCTTTTGCTAAAGAGGTCACTCCCGGTAAAGGGATCTCGGCTCTTTCCTCGTGGAATGAGGTGCAGGATATTCCACTGAATACCGCTATGCAAAGCAACTTGTAATCGACTATAGTGAAGTTATTACCCTGACGCAAACTTCTGCCCAAGGGGTCAGTCCCAGTGAAGGGATATCGGCCCTTGCCCCGTCGAATGAGGTGCAGGATATTCCACTGAATACCGCTATGCAAAACAAAAGGAAACGTCTTTGCAATAACACTTTTTAAATTTGTTCCAACAACTGTAAACAGGTTTGTTTTACTTTGCATTGATCAGAATCAACGCAGTCCCATCAATCAATCACACCAGAAAAGAACGAAAATAAAATGTACGTATATGCCATCCGCATTCGTCACTGGGTCCCGTCATCACCCGTTAGGTTACTTAACTAACGACAGAGCGGGGACTGGACTAGCACGGGTGTAAAACATATACAACATCTAATAGTATATAAACCAATATACAATAATCGCTCCAGGCGTGATAATATGCAACATTACAGAAAAGTAATAAGCATCACAGAATAATACAGATAATCTGGGATCCCCGGGTTTCACAGAGCCGCTGCTAAAACCCGACGTTCCCCTGTCGTGTGGATAGCCTGTGCAATGAAACCTAGACCCCTACGGGTGCGGCAAGTTACCGGCCAAAACCTGAAGCGAGGCAGCCCCCTACAGCATAGTGAATGGACCACCCTGCACTTCACAGAATCCGGTAATCTTGGGCACCCTTCCTTGGGTCAACCTGTACCCCCTACGAGTGCGGCGAATAGTCTGCCAATTCTAGAGTGGGGCCCCTCTGCCTCTCAAAGCCATGAGATGCGGACCCGTTGCCCCTCCAGAACCCGGCTATCCGTGCACTCCGTCGCGGGGCAAAACCTAGTACAGTAAAGAAAAATAGTACAAAAGGTACATCGACCGCAACCTGATCGTGCCCCAAAAGAATATTATACAACAGGCAGTGACGGCAGTCCACAAGTTGGACGCTCGCCCCGCAATATCAAATGTACAAATAAACTCAAACTGTACTACCATTGCACACTGCTATCCACCACGAGAAATCCGCAACTTCACAGCACAACACAGAACATCAACGCGAATGTCACGTTCGCAAACCCGTCTAAAAGAACTATAGCAATCAGACGCGGTTTACCGATCAAATGACATTCCCGGTCGGAGATATAATGTAAGCACTGTAAACTAACATGTTTAAATTTCGATCGACTAAATATCAAGAAGTGGGCCCCACGAACATCTGTTGAACAGTAACAAAATCTGGGCCCAAAAGATATATACCAAAACCCTCAAATTCCAACAGAGAAGACACCGACCAAATTTGGTGCACTGATCCCATAGAAGCGCCGCGGATGCGCGGCCAAACCATGGGTTTGGCCGCGATTCCGCGGCAGTATGGTGGAATCACGTGCTCAAATTTGGTCCGTGTGCTTATAAAACCCTGCACAACTTTCTGTGATATGTAGAATAATTTTAGGACATCATTTAAAATCAACAGAAACTGTGAAGCTAGAATTTTGCAATTTTTGATTTCCGGTTCGATCGATGTTTTAAACGCGTTAGCACAAGTTAGTATAGCAAAATGGTGAGGCTCTAATACCACTGTAAGTCTGCGGTAGCGCCCCGGCCGTCTACAGACGCCAAAATGCGGAACAAAAACTTTTAACTGGCGCTATCATATACTTTAACCCGGATCTGCCATTATTGCTAAACTAACAAACTGTAAAGAGTGTAGAAAGGTTATACCGAACGATCCGAGTCCTTCGTTCTTTAACCATCATCCCACGCTCCGTTGCGGCTGCTTTGATCTCGTCGATCTCCGATCTGCTCGTCCAGGTGGCACCACGTCACTGATTCTTTAAACGGGCTCCCGCCTCTGACTTGAGGCAACTCGGTCGTCAAGTTTGCTAAAAGAGACGACCAAGAATAATGTAGAGAATCAGTAGATGACTTTGTCTCACTTCGTCCAAGTCCGTGGACGATCAGTTAATGAAGTTGCCGATGGAAATGAAATGGAACAAGAAATGAACTATGAAATTTCCATGCATCCAAAACTTTGGTCTTTTCTTTTTAACAACCATAATCTTTTCTAGTGAGAGAGTAAGAGAGAGGAGGGGGAAGGGGCCGGCCATATATAGGGAGGAGGAGGGTGAGTGTAGGAGCAAAGGGGGTGAGCATAAGGATAAATATCAACAACAAATATCCTTAAGCATAACAAAACTCATTAATGAAATGAATGACTCACTAAACCTAGTCATCCATTCATTAATGCAACCAATGAAAACACAACACCAATTAACCAAGTCATCACTTTCTAGAACCTTCTAGAAGCATGACTCACTCTCATCCAAGAAAAGATAAATCCGTCTTTAACCGAATGTTAAAAGACGGCAGATAGAAAACTGGAAACTGGCAACTTCCAAAAGTGATCCTGAAACGACTTCAGGATAACCCCGTAACAGTATAAATATACCCGCATTTGTATTACGACCGAATACAAATGCAACCGAGACAAAGATATTATACCTACTCAATATAATACTCGGATCCGGCTTAAACCAAAGCCGACCAGTATCATCTGCCCGAAAAATAACACGTGCGTAAACGCACGTGCATTTTCCGAACCCTGCCATAAAACCATACGGCCTCTACAACGTTTCGCCCGAACTTGGGAAACTGTCTGTAGGGGACTCTAATGACTCGTCAGTACCCTGGCAGTGTGTTTAACCACAAATCGTCAGCGGCACTAGCAATGCGTAACGGCTGCCCATGGACTGACCTCAAGAGAGGCCGATGAGCGAACTCATCCGGAAACCCTACTGAGCCTAACAGTGACAATGTATATACAGTCCGGTCCGTTCGTCTATGAGTATCGCATATCTGCCTAGGGGGCTAGAAACGTCAGACCGCCAATAGCAGTATAAGTCGTGTCGGAGTGTAGCCCAATAACACCCTGAGATACTACTGGAGTACCTACCAGTAAATCTTCCTGCCATGGCCATGGACTATGTGTAATGGCTCTCCTAGACACAGCACGACCTCGCCCCCAATACCGGGAGAGACGAATCACCTGCCGATCCGCTCACGTGCCTCCATATGGCTCGGGACTGTACCCAAAAACTACCTGTTTGCACGACTCCTTTGAGCCGTGGTAGGGTAGAAATCAAAGCACAATGGGAACTCACACGAGACAAATGACGACCTCAGGTCGATGAGCTAACCTGTACACATGTCACCAGGGAACTGCTATCTGACGATAGATATAGTACTAACAAGCAGATTCCCGGCGAGTCCTGTCCGGTGTACTCATAACCCAATGAGCACCTGTATACATCTTAGGTGATCCAACTGACACCAGTGGCTTGTGAGACCGGCCACCGCCCCTCGTCGGGGTCTTGACTGTACACACTAGTCTACTCCGGAGTATCGATGCCATGTCTCGAAACTTCCACGACTAGGGACCACAATTAAGGATATGCATATAAACTACCCAACTCTCACGTATATGATCGCCATCATACTGTTGGTAGTAAAGCAAGATCCTAAGGGCTCTATCAAAGTGTAACATGTAATCAGTCACCTGAACATGTACACGACTGATAAAGGCAAACCAGATAGCATACTATCATCTTGAGTAAGACTGTCCTACCGGTATAGGTCCTCCGCAATCATTGCAATCACGTACCTGCGATCCAATAATTGACTATGAGGGCACTATCTCCAACATCGTGCGGGTGAGTTTAATTCAATCAAGAAATGTACGGATTGAACTTGACTAACGGGCTATGGTTTGTTGGCTTTCGTCAAGGTCATAGCACGTTCGGGGCAAAATATTATCGGGAATTTCAAGTGTTGAGATTTGTAATGAGATTGCATACCTTCTATGAGATAGTTGGATCCCGATACCCACTGCAAGTAATTGTTACTCCTGGGAGAGTTTTACACAGGACAATTAGCCAATCAAGTAGGTGTCTAAAAAGGTGTCAACGGGGTTACGCCTCTGGGAAAACGAGGTTTACTTTAATTAGGTCCGTGCGAAAGCACGGGGAACCTCCCTCAAAGTACCGACACTGGCCTGGCTGAAAGATTGTCGAAGTTGTAGGGTGTAATTAATCCCTGCTAGTCTTTCCTTTTAGGGTTTGAAGGAAGATTTGATAAAAACAGTGGGAGCCATCCTGATTAGATAAAATAATAACCAATCTGATCTTGCAAGAGCATACGCTAAAGTGTTTTCTTCTCTCTCTCTCCAGGTAGCGACTATATCATGCCTTAATCAAGATAATAATATGAATGTATTGACCGAACCCGCATGTTATACTGTGCTGGGGAACGTTGGTTCCGTTCTTTCTTATAAGAGTTATAAGACTGAACTGGATATAGGGGAATACCAGGATTCCCATGCCACCCGAATGAAGAAAACACATGTTGATGCATTTTCTTCGGGTGTGTTCGTTACAGAGATCTGTTTCTCCATTTGCTCTACGTCCTGGGTATTAGATACCGAGTCAGGATCCCATATATGTAATCAGTTACATGGGCTTAGAAAAGGTAGAGAACTTGGAGAAGGTGATAAAGACATAAGGGTTGGAAATGGTGCAATTGTTGCAGCTAAAACCGTCGGGGAATATCACCTAGTATTGCCAACTGGTAATACATTGATTCTGAACGAATGCTATTTCATGCCGAACCTGATATGCAACATTATATCGGTTTCTTTGTTGAGTAAAGAGGGATATGATTTTGTATCACAGGATAATGTTATG